>WWET01003791.1:112669-126628 GCA_011038615.1 Limnodynastes dumerilii | reverse complement strand
CGCACCCTAACCCTAACCCTTCATATCCCACAGCCTTAACCTCCATGCCTCGCACCCTAACCCTTCATATCCCACAGCCTTAACCTCCATGCCTCGCAACCTAACCCTATCCTTCCCCTTAAGCCCTCACCTTAACCTTATACATGCCACAGCCTAACCTCAATCTACCCGCCGCAACCAGCGCAGCCTCTCGCTATTGGAAACGGAGAAATAGGTTCCTCTTCCCAACAACAAATCTCTATTTTTAACCTAATGCGAACAATGATTCAGACGCCATTCCTACGGCCGCTCGGACTGGTCCAATACAACATGAGCAGAGGGTGAACGGGCAAATCATCAGACATTAAACATCATTAAAATACAATGAAACGTCCTCTGAGCTTCCACTGAATTTCCCAAGTTTAAAGTTAAAGAGGATTTTCTTTTTCACATATAGAGACCTTTCAATGAGCTGGGCATGGACTCACAGCTAAATCCTCTCCTTCCGCCCCCACCCCACAGTAACCGACCTCTTTGCAGTTGAGTAATTGCCCGGACGTGTGCCAACAGGAAGAATAAACCCATAATGCCTGTTACTGTTATGTGTGAGGTGACTTTACTATTACATGAGTACCTGAGGACTTGCTGAATGCACGGCTGGAGGAGTAGTGGTTACAGGGAGGTGACGCAAAGCAGGTGGGAGGTCTGGTGCAAGTGGGTACATCAATGTATTGCAGGAAATTGCACCAAAATCCAGACCCCGACAAGGTCGCCCACAGGAGCCTGGGCTCGTTTACTGTTTTTGTTTACTATGTCTAAGAAGACCTTGAAAAATGACCTTTATGGCAACCAGCAAGGAAAGAAAAACTTAAGCCCTCGGGCCCACGTCAGAGACACTTTTAGCTTGGCAGAGAGCAACACAGAGGAATAATCACAGCACAGAAACATAGAAAGGGACTAAAACCTGTCTGATACTCAATTTAGATGAAAATTGAGGTTATCCTTATAATTTTCTACCACCTCAGATGGGAAGCTGTGTCATTTATCAACTACCCTTTCAGTGAAGTCATGTTTACGCACATTTCCACTGAACCAATCACCCTCCAGTTTATACACATGTCCTAATGTTCATTACATCTCTTCCTGTGAATAATGCCCCTTCTGTACCTGGTTACACCTCTTGTTATATGTGAAAGCCGCTATTATATCCCCCTGGTCCTTCTCTGCTCCAAGCTGTACATGATTACTTCCTCTAGTCTATCTGTATGGTGTGTGACACAGGTCATGCACCATTTTAGTTTCTCTTCTCTGCTCCAAGCTATACATGTTATTTCCTCTAGTCTTTCTTTGTATGTTGTGTGACACAGGCGATGCTCTTTTCTGCTCCAAGATATAAATGCTACTTCCTCTAGTCTCTCTTTGCATGTTGTGTGACACAGGCCATGCACCATTTTAGATGTTCTTCTCTGCTCCAAGCTATACATGTTACTTCCTCGAGTCTTTCTTGTATGTTGTGTGACACAGGCCATGCATCATTTTAGATGCTCTTCTCTGCTAATAAGATGATTAGATATTCGTTTATTGTGAATAATTATATGTTATAAGCCAATGACGTGGTTCAAATTGTAAGTAAATATAAAAGATAAAATAAAAAATGTTAAACTAGTAGAAAAAGGGTGATAATAGCTATAATAATATTAACCCTTTTTCTCTCAGGTCTCTTTCAGCCCATAACTTAGGCTTATTGGGCCGGATTCAGAGCTCCGGCCGCAATGCAACGTAGATTGCGTACACGCGGTCTTTAAAACTGCGTGTATACAATCTACGTTGCAACAAGTAACGGAGATTACGTTCCAAAATTACTGCGCATGCGCAGTAGCACTTTTCGTAGAACTCCGGCCTCAATTGCATTGCGGCCGGAGCTCTGAATCCGGCCCATTGTTGCTAAAGGGTCAAAGAGTATGATGATGATTAGGCCACTGAAACTGCCCAGCAAACTAAAAAATACCTGAAATTATGATGAGCAGAGTTTCTGACGCATTTCGCTAGAGCAAAAAGCTTGCTGGAGGCCTCCTCACTGTACAATCTACACACCTCCTCCCTCCCACTGAGTGCATGCAATCTCTGAATCCCAGCCAGCACCGACATCAGAAACACTTTCAGTACTAAAGTCTGGATGCAATGGATCCGGATCCTTATTAGAAGTGTAACACGTGCATCCACAGTCATAAAATACGGGCAGAACCGGAAACAAAATGAAGTAAAATGGTTGCATTGCCTCGATCTAATGTCTGTATGTGTATGACAGGGTTATAGTGGGGAACCAGCGGCTTCGGATCTCTAAGCGCAGGTCTGGATTCAGCCATGTCACTATGGTGGGAAGTTGTCACCTTTCCACCAGACGGACAACAGCGCCATGAACGCCGCACAACAGATTTCCTCTGTACCAGGGAACAGCGCTCTAAATGATCCCTTATTGGCAGTAATACAGCTCTTGCCTTCGCTAAATGCCAGCCCCCAGCGACGGGCGGGTTCTGCCAGGCTAATCCTTTCCTCGATGCAAATTGTGCATAAACAGAGCCAGAGGGCGAGATGAGCTCCAGATTCACAACTGTGGGCAGGGAGGGATTAATGGGCACAGAGGAGAGGGGCAGAGGGAAGATATGCCAGCCTGTGTTGCTTAGACCTGGACACACAGTGAGGGACGGTTGGCACTGGCGAAGATGGGGTGAGCGGGACCATCGAGGAAGGGGGCTGGACGGATGATTGAGTTGTAGGCCCGGACATGTGTGTACAGAGCTGACGAAGGAGGGGGATGTGGCTGGCACGGACTTGGCACAGATTTCAGTAGCTGCCGGCAAGCTGCCAATCTCTAGATAAACAACAGACGGACATAGAAACAATGGGATAGCACATAAAGGGGCAGATCCCAGGTATATTAGACAGTTCCAGACATAATACTAGGTGCTATAAACTGTTTTATACGATAGCCACAAATGGTATGTAGATGCCAATGCGGCAAACCCATTCTTGGTATTGATACATTCGTCAGCTTAATGGTGTCTGTATCAATGACAAAGGCTTGTAAATAAAGAACAGTTCTATATTGGAACGGATACAAGGTTCTTAATTAGACTGGTTAGGCTGTGGAGAAAGACGAGTTAAGGTTAGGCTTCAGGAATTTGATGATCAGTGTTAGGCTGCGGATAGGGGAGGGTTAAGGTTAGGCTGTCACACAGTGATGGGCAGGGTTAGGCTGCGGATAGGGGAAGGTTAAGGCTAGGCTACAGGACTGGGATGGTTATTGTTAGGCTGCAGATAGAGGGAGAATTAAGGTTAGGCTGTGACACAGTGATGGGCAGGGTTAGGCTGCGGATAGGGGAAGGTTAAGGTTAGGCTAGAGGACTGGGATGGTTAGTGTTAGGCTGCGGATAGGGGAGGGTTAAGGTTAGGCTGTGACACAGTGATGGGTAGGGTTAGGCTGCAGATAGGGGAGCGTTAAGGTTAGGCTGCGGTACGATTATGAGTTAGGATTAGGGTTAAGGTTAGGGGAGAGTTTAGAATGGCTGCGTGATGAGGAGTTAGGGGTGGGTTAAGTTTAGCAGAAGGTTAAGGTTAGACTGTAGGACAAGGATGGTTAGGTTTTAGGGTTAGTGGAGGGTTAACGTTAGGCAGCAGGATGAGGATGGTTAGGTTTTAGGGTTAGGAGAAAGAATAGGTTAGGCTGCAGGACAGCTATGTTAAGATTAGGGATAGGTAGGGTTTAGATTAGGCTACAGAGAGGGGAAGGTTAAGGTCAGGGTTAGGGGAGGGTTAAGTTTAGGCTGCATGATGAGTAAGCTTAGGGGATGGTTAAGATTAACCTGTAGAGAGGTTGAAGCTATGCCGTTCACAAGATTGGGTCGTCCTCTTATATTGTGGTCGTCCTCTTAGATTGTGGTGTTTCAGCTAGCTACCAGACTGCAGCTGAAGCTTCAGCCACCCACTGGTTACTGGATAGGTGTGATCTTACCAGCCACCACACCGAGGACCTGATTCACACTTAAGAAGATTCCTAATTTTACGCACCCCCCTGACATGCCCTTGGTTTTCAGCTTCTTAGCTGACTTACGAGTACAGTAGGGTTACCTTAACTTTAGGTTTATATTGTGTGCGTAAGTGGCAAAATTGAGAACGCAGTGGGCTAACCGCACCCAGCATTCCCCATTTATATGCCTCCGTCAGCCCACTCTTCTTATCTTCGTTCTTTAGTTGTCCCGGCACACCCCTTCATTCTTAAGTCACTTCGAACCTAGATGAACTAATGGTGATTCAGAGCCATCCCGTTCTTAAGGCCTACGTAGATTGCATAAATAAATGTACTACGCAGGAGCTTTTTGTCCCTTCTTGAATTTACACAACTAGCATAAACTAGTCACTAGATGGCGGTGTTCCTCCTAGACACCAGACTGCAAATATATTTATCCAATCAACAAGGTTAATATCCTGTAACACTGAAGGTTGTCCCTTACACTGTGCACCACTCTGGAGGTCACCTGACATGTCGTGGTTTTTCTATAATATCTATGGGATCCATGTTCTATAGAATGAAGTCCTTATGGTTATATACCATGCTGCCTCACACCGCTGAATGAAAAAATAAAAGTGGTCTGCTCCAGTTTCATAGGAAGCTGTAAATACTATAGTTATAAAGCCCTTGTCAGCATTATACATCCATTCCCCCCCTGCCAAGTCTTTCAGAGGTAGGAATGCAGCATAAAAGCATTATGATGCCACCTAGTGGCCAAGCACAATTATAACAGCACTGTTGTCAGGGCATTTAAATAAATGATATCTAATAACACTATCAGTCTTTTCTCAATCTCTTCTGTCCTAAAATCTGCCTCAGCGATAAGACACTGGGCCTGATCCAGGCTGAACTATCATGAGAAAGCATTTTGTGCTTGGGAAAAACCCCACATAAATAATGGACAATTTTCTCTCGCAGAGTCAAAGCAATCAATACAGCGGAGACCGAAGACGCTGCACCAAAGGCGAAAGTATAAATTTAACCCCAAACCTTACCTTAATACTTAACATAACCCTCCTCTCCCATTACCATAACCCTCCCTTCCCCGCAGCCTGACCCTAAGACTTCCTTCCCTGCAGCATAACCTTCAGATCCCCCTCCCTTCAGCATAACCCTAAGACTCCCTTCCCCGCAGCCTGACCCTAAGACTCCCCTTCCATTACTCTAGCCCTCCTTTCCCTTCTGTCTAACCCTAAAATTCCCAGCGTTACTCACCTCTCTGGCCGCTGCGGCGGATGCAGCGGTGCAGCAGGTATACGTAAAACGAATGGGTAAGTGCACCGATCGCCATACTTAAAAAATATATTTGCGAAATAGAGACAGCTGAAAATTAGCTTTCGGCTGTCTTTACTTCTAAAAGACGCCATTCGTGGTGGCGACTTTCATAGATTTTTGCACAAAGCAGATTTGATGTGTGTCTGACTGGATCCATTTGCAATTGTTATTTTTCATACGGTCACATAACAAGACGCTACATTCTCCCTCATTCATCCAAACACAAGTGCAGCATTATTCTACTGTTATGTGTAATGAAAAGTGCAAGGACTCTCACTGATAAAGTGCTCTGGTCACTGATAAAGTGCTCTGGTCACCGATTGCTCTTCTCTTCTCCAAGCTATACATGTTACTTCCTCTAGTCTACATAGAACATAGAAACATAGAAAGTGACGGCAGATAAGAGCCACATGGCCCATCTAGTCTGCCCATTTGTTTATTTAAACCTATACTGACCCTAGACCCTATTTACCCTCAATTTGGTTTACAATTTAGTATACCCTTATATTTATCCCAAGCATGTTTAAACTGTTGTATTGTATTGGCCTCAACCACCTCAGATGGGAGGCTATTCCACTTATCTATCACCCTTTCAGTGAAGGTAATTCTTTAAATGTGGTGTGACAAAGGCCATGCACCATTTTAGTGGCTCTTCTCTGCTCCAAGCTATACATGTTACTTCCTCTAGTCTCTCTGTATGTTGTATCACCAAGCCATGCACCATTTTAGTGGCTCTTCTCTGCTCCAAGCTATACATGTTACTAGTTCTAGTCCAGGGGTGGCCCACCCGTGGCTTTCAAGCCACATGCGGCTCTTTAAGGTCTGGTGGGCGGCTTCTGGAGCAGCTGTAAAACAGAGATCTCCTTCTATATAGCATAGGAGGAGATCTCTAATTTACTGCTGCTATCCAGGAGCCGCAGCATCTGCAGATCAGGGATCACTAGGAGCCATCACTGCATCGTCTGGGCTGTCATTCAGCTGGGGTATTAAAAAGAACAGGCAGCACAGGGGCAGCCTCCAGGGGGCCTCAGTCTCCCTGCAGTGAGGAAACACAGGCACTATCTGGCTGCAAGCTGAGATGGCTGCACTGGGTAAGTAAATAAGTGTGTGTGTCTTCACAGTTTGTGTGTGTCTTCATCACAGTTTTTTGTGTGTCTTCATCACGGTTTGTGTGTGTCTCCACAGTTTAAGTGTGTGTCTCCACAGTTTGTGTGTGTCTTTACAGTTTAAGTGTGTGTGTCTCAGTTTTTGTGTGTGTGTGTCTCCACAGTTTGTGTGTGTGTGTCTCCACAGTTTGTGTGTGTAGGTGTCTCCACAGTTTGTGTCTCTGCGTAGTTTGTGTGTATGTATGTCTCCACAGTTTGTGTGTGTGTCTCCACAGTGTGCGTGTGTCTCCACAGTTTGTGTGTGTGTGTCTCCACAGTTTGTGTGTGTGTCTCCACAGTTTGTGTGTGTGTGTGTCTACACAGTTTGTGTGTGTTTCTCCACAGTTTGTGTCTCTCTCTCTCTCCACAGTTTGTGTGTGTGTGTCTCCACAGTGTGTGTGTGTGTCTCCGAAGTTTGTGTGTGTGTCTCCAGTTTGTGTGTGTGTCTCCACAATGTGTGTGTGTGTGTGTGTGTCTCCACAGTTTGTGTGTGTGTGTGTCTCCACAGTTTGTGTGTGTGTCTCCACAGTTTGTTTGTGTGTCTCCACAGTTTGTATGTCTCTCTCCACAATTTGTGTGTGTGTGTCTCCACAGTTTGTGTGTGTGTGCGTGTGTCTCCATAATTGTGTGCATGTGTCTCCACAGTTTATTTTTGTGTGTGACAATAGTTGTCTTTTGTTTGTGACAATAATTATGTGCTTTGAGTGACAATAGTTGTATATTTGTGCGTGTGTCACAATAGTTGTGTTTTTGTATGTGGGACAATAGTGTTGTGTGTGACATTAGTTGTGAATTTGTGTTTGTGACAAGTTATGTGTGTGTGACAATAGTTGTGTATATGTGTGTGTGACAATAGTTGTGTATTTGTGTGTGTGACAATAATTATGTGTATTTGTATGTGTGTGATAACAGTTATTTGTATTGTGGGAGTGTGTGTGTCAGTGTCAGTGTCAGTGTCATGGTTTTGTATTGTATAATGCAGGGAAAATGCGCTGTCCCAGGATTGCGGACCAGATGCGCCAGAAAAAGGCAATAAGTCCATCAAAATCCAGCATCAGGTAGGTTCGTAGCTTCATTTATGTATACAGGTCATGTCATTTTGCGTACTTGTGTGTGACAACAATTGTGTATTTGTGTGTAGGGGAACATATGCATATTTGTATGCGTGGAGGAAGTAGTATCTCTATCTATAGCTATATCTCTATATACTATATTCTGGCTCCTTGAGACTTTGACGATAACTTTATGGCTCTAAGGGTCGGTCTGGTTGGCCACCCCTGCTCTAGTCTCTCTTTGTATATTGTGTGACACAGATCATGCACAATTTTAGTGGCTCTTCTCTGCTCCAAGCTATACATGTTACTTCCTCTAGTCTCTCTCTGTATGTGGTGTGATACAGGCTATACATGTTAATTCCTCTAGTCTCTCTTCTTTGTATGTGGTGTGATACAGGCTATACATGTTACTTCCTCTAGTCTCTCTTCTTTGTATGTGGTGTGATACAGGCTATACATGTTACTTCCTGTAGTCTCTCTTTGTATGTGGTGTGATACAGGCTATACATGTTACTTCCTCTAGTCTCTCTTTGTATGTGGCGTGATACAGGCCATGCACCATACAATACATAAGGAACATTTTCGTAGCTTTACTGAAGCAAATCGCAACACCTAATATTCCTCTACTGGTCTCCTGTAGCTGTGTTTGGTCATCAGCATCTTCCTGGGCTTATACCTATGTATCTATGCTAATACTGAGGTCTGGATTGGACTCATTTGTGGGAACAGGCCCTTTCTGTAATGGCTTCATTAGTCCACCCCTCCTGTCCTTCCCCCATGAGACCCTATTGGTCAGCAACAACTACATTTCTGTCTTGGATATTGTTGCAGAGGGATTGCAGCAAATGATTTCGTATTTCTTTGCAGGGGATAATACTTTATACAAAAACCGAGGAGATACGTTTGCACTCTATAATTTAGAGTTGAGCTACAAAGTTGCACCTCTCAACTCTATTTCTGTCTGTACATTTTAAACCTCTCCCCCACTCTTGCAGGTCAACAAGGTTGTGCCCAGACGCACCTGTCAGTGCTGTCACATCTACCTCTAGGTCAGGCCCCGAGTGTCTTTATCAGGCTCTTTTACTTTGCAACAGCTGCTGACATACAGGGATGAAAGCTGGTAGCGGGTGTCCTGTTGCTAACCTCAGGACTGGCAGAGTTGTGCCAATCTGTATTATCACAGTGTTATATCCTCACTTCCAATGTAAAGGCCATGTTGTGCAATGTCCACTCTATACAAGGTAAGACATGAGTTGGGGGATTGCTTCAACCCATAACAGGTGGAGGAGTGCCCAAAGGGACCAAAAGTCTTGTACGATTGGGGTATATGTCCAAGATGGTATTCAGCTGCTAAATCTGTGTACACACCTATACAATCACACGAGATGCAATGGCTCTTACAATGTCACTGACAATCATGTGATTCCCATGTACACACTACACCAATTCACAAACAGATCTAAGATTATCTCCTCTCCAACCATCTGCTGGAACAATCGTGACTCCCTACACACTGTACAGATATCTGTCTATGCTGCACAGGAGAGGTCACAGGAGACATCGTACCATCGGCTGTTTCTAGGACGATTATAAACCCAAATCATCCGATGTGACCTGCTTATCACAACAAATCATGATCGTGTTAGCGTCCACTTCATTGTAAATCATACGATTGGCCCAGTAATTGGATCGGTGTGAACCCTGCGCTGTAGCTCTACACCGCGATTACTCCATTATTTTCTTGAAGAATTTGAAACATGAATTGTGCAGATTGTCAACACAAAACCCATGAGGCTGTAACAGTCCCACAACTAAGGCTAACAATGATTTACAGACACCTCTATAAATAAACTACCACCATGGAAGTCAGCTGAAACATTCCTCATTAATCATAAAACAATTAACTTATAGCAATGGAAAATATAATGGCTGACACATGATAAATGAGACTCAGCTGCTGATTGCTTCACTTATGTACGCAGGGCTGTAGTGTGACTATTTCCCCAGTAGGGGGCATTATGACTGGAACTGCAGTGCATGGTATCAGAGGGTTCAGGTTATATAAATAAAGGATGATAATTATTTCAGATTATTTAGGGATAAGCGGTTAGGATTAATCCAACAGATCAGAATTTTAGGGTTCCAAGTCGAACCGAGGCGTTGTTCAGTTCCTCGCGCCAAATTTGGATCTGTAATTGAAGCAAAACACAATTTTTACTAAAATTTTGGATCTTCCGAGCCTTGTATTGTGCATTCTGCTCCCTGCTTCCCGACCGGAAGTTTCTGGTGAGCCAATCATGGCTTGCCATGTCATAGCCTGCTTGTAGGAGGAAGACCTGAAGGTGATGGGCAGACTGGCAAGCCAATCAGGGCTTGTTACATCATAGCACCTAGAAAGCGAGGAAAACACTGAGCCGAGACAATGGTAAATATAAGGTTAGGTGTAAATTGTACTCTGGCTCATCAATGGAGACCAAAATTTCTATATAATCCAAAAGAATGACCGTTACAGTGGAGTGTGAAGGTGCAAATATGGCAACAAAAACATTTATACAACAAGATGGGGCTTAAAGAGAACCTAAGAAATAGCGCAATATAATGGTGACACAACTTACAATTAAAACATAACTTTTAATTGCTCAAGTTAAAAATTCAATGTTCATTAGATGCCAAAAGAAAATAGGACAAACAATGTAATTAACTGTTTACAAATAGTGACAAATAATTAAAATCCAGGTGAACAGCAAGAATTATATAGACTCTATATAACCAGAACTGACCCCAGTATTCCAGGTGAGGCCGCACCAATGACCTATAAAGTGACATCACTACTTCTCTCCTTCTGCTACTAATCCCTCTCTATATACAACCTAGCATCTGACTGGTCTTTCTCATTGGTTTGTTACATTGCTTGTCTACCTTTATGTCACATGACACAGTGACTCCTAGATTCCTTCACTCTTAGTTGCTTCTAACGTAGTGCTGTTCATACTATAATGAGCTTTTGGGATTTAGCACCCCAAATGTGACATGGCAGGTCTTTCATAGGTAGCTGACAGATAACATGTTGCAGCATTTTACACTGGAAGAGATGGTGTTATGATTCATCCTTTCAAAACCACATGTCACACTAAAAGTGAGATAGAGGAGTTACAAAGAAAACTTACGCCATTCTCCAACACTGAGAAATTTAAAGAGATAGAATTCCAAATTAATCAGGTCAGAAAAAATGAAGAAAAAATTATCAAACGGAAAATTGGGAAATTCATGAGGGATGGTGTAGATCGGAATTAGGAAACCCCTATGGAGGTAGAAACAGTTAGAATGGAATAACCATCAATGGAGGCTTGATACTCATGGCATGAATACTACACACCAAGAAGATCGCCACCTAGAAGAGTCAGCTATTATACCCCAAGGAGATCACCACCTAGGAGAACTCATTATCCCCAACCCAATCCTGGATGGAATAACCATCAATGGAGGCTTGATACTCATGGCATGAATACTACACACCAAGAAGATCGCCACCTAGAAGAGTCAGCTATTATACCCCAAGGAGATCACCACCTAGGAGGAGAACTCATCCCCAACCCAATCCTGGATGGAATAACCATCAATGGAGGCTTGATACTCATGGCATGAATACTACACACCAAGAAGATCGCCACCTAGAAGAGTCAGCTATTATACCCCAAGGAGATCACCACCTAGGAGAACTCATTATCCCCAACCCAATCCTGGATGGAATAACCATCAATGGAGGCATGATACTCATGGCCTCCCATCTAGAACTCCCCACAGATCCCCTAGACCCACATGGAATAATAGACGATATGAGAGAGAAGGAGAGTGGTATAGAACCCCTAGAAGGAACTCGTTTCAACCCATTTCCTATAGGGATAACCCATTCCCCATCCCACTCCACAATAGATATGATGTCTTACAGGAGGACAACCTTAGGACACCTTTTTTAGACAGGGACAGGAGGAGAATACGATCCCCTTAGATGCATATCACCCCCATTCCCCTCTTTATAGAAATAAGTAAAAGAGGGAAGAGGGGGGCAATAGAAAAACCAGGACAAGCAACTATAATATTAAACATAAAAACACTAAAATCCCCGGCAATACAGTTAACACCCCTGCTGAAGAATCCGGAATAGATATGACCACCATTTTCAATTTAAGTAACTATACATTGACTCAGGAGGAGGAAAAAGTCCTACTGAAAGGTTTGAAATTTGCCCCCTCAAATTCCAGCAATGACTTTCAGTTGTTTTTAAATACCCAGAAATTTGTCAGAAGGCTCTCTTTGAAAAAGTTTTTCAACAGTTCCACCCCTGGGACTCCCTCTGGCTTCATACCCACCTTGGATCCAACTCCCTGATTACAAGACATAGATAGCCCAACCGATAATAAGAAATTCAGATGTAGATCCACCTTCTTTCCCAAACACAAAAAAGGCCCATATGTTGAGACCTTTGAGAAACTGGTTATAAGGGATTTTAAACGTATGTGCAGCTGTAAGTCACGCAGAAAGCCCCAAAATCTTACTAAGAAAGAGAAACTAGCGCTAGACACTTTGAAGGCTAATAAATACATCATCATTAAACCCGCCAATAAAGGGGGTGGGTTAGTGATCATGAACGTGGATGATTACCAAAAGGAAGTAGAGCACCTATTAGGAGATGAACCTTCTGTACCAGTGTTATATGTTTTACCTAAAGTTCATAAGAGCCTCTCTAATCTTCCCAGCAGACCTATTGTGGCCGGGACGGATTCTATGACTGCGAACTTGTCCCTTTTCATTGATCACTATTTACAAGGTTTTATGCCCAAGATTAAGTCATATCTAAAGGATACTCGGGATATTTTATGTATCTTAAAAAATGTAAAATGGGAACCTGGTTTTAAGGTGGTCACCACGGATATGAGCGCATTATACACCATTATAGCGCACACTGGAGGTATCCAAGCAGTTAGACAATTTTTAAGTGAATCCGAATACACAAAAGGTCTCAAACAGTTTTTAATAGAAGGGATTGAATTTACTAACAACTTTTTCCATTTTAAAGATTCATTTTACTTGCAGCTTAAAGGCACTGCCATGGGCACAAGGTTTGCCCCTGCTACGCAAACATGTTTATGGTGGTTTGGGAAGAAACTGCCATTTCAGTGGCAGGGACAGACCTAGTCCTATGGAAAAGATACATAGATGATATCATCTTTATTTGGAAAGGGTCAGATGATGCTCTTAATAGCTTTTGTGATTCCCTTAAGTCAAATGATAAGGGTATTGTGTTAAGCTACGATATTAGCAATGTGGAGGTCAATTTTCTTGACTTAACCATTTATATTCAAAATACCAAAAATGTTATTAAATTTACAGTGACCAATTCCTTTATTCCCATTACCAGCAATCATTTCTTCCCATGGCTCTATCTTTAAGGAGGTCTTAGAATAACCATAGAGATATCAGGAAGATTCTCACCAGACATTGGGATGTCCTACTGCAAGACTCAGATTTAACCCAACACATTAGTGACAAACCCCAGATCATTTACCGCAAGGCCCCCAATATTAAGAACTGTCAAGTCCAGTTTTGCCCGTAAGCTACCTAGAAGTATGATCAGGAACAAAGGTCTCTATCGCTGTGGCAACTGCGTTATGTGTAGGAACTGCCTCAGTATATCTACTAAGAAAATCGATTCCTTTGTGTCCAACAGCAATGGCAAGACTTTTAAGATTAACAAATGTATTACTTGTAATTCCCACCACTGTGTGTATCTTCTAGAATGTTGCTGTGGGAAACAGTATGTAGGTAGGACTTCGCGAGCATTGAGAATCCGGTGGGGTGAACACCTCCGGAACATCAGAAAGGGGGTACTTACCCATTCAGATTCCTCCCATTTTAAGTCCGCTCACAAGTGTAACCCCTCATCTATAAGCAGTGTATTGGCATCAAACTTATTAATGAAAACGGGAGAAAGAAGGATATTGCCATCCGTCTGGCCAAAAAGGAGATGAAATATATTTTTCATTGGATACTCTGAATCCCAATGGGTTGAATTTGGACTTTGAACTCAAATGGTTCCTATAAGTTCCTCCTATTTCTGCCACCACATACCCACGGTCATACCAGCCTGGCCACACCCAAACCTGTCTGATCTTGGAAGTTAAGCAGGCTTGGGCTCGGCTAGTACTGGGTTGGGATACCACCTGGGAATACTGAGTGCTGTGAGTCTAGGTGACCTATGCCGTCTTTGTCCATGTCCTTTTCAACCCCTAGTATTCCTCTCCTCTATGGCCCCTTCTCTATTTATTTATTTGTTCTGTTTTTTTAATATATTTTTATATATTTATAATCATATATATTTTATATATATATTATATATATATATATAATAATTTTTGTATATTTTTTACGGGCTCTT
>WWET01003791.1:93725-112588 GCA_011038615.1 Limnodynastes dumerilii | reverse complement strand
ATATATATATATATATATCCTTATAATAATTTTTGTATATTTTTTACGGGCTCTTCTTCAATTTTCTTCCTTTCCATTTTTACATTTAATAGATCTTCCAAATATTTTTGTGATGATTTTTATCACATTCTGTTTATTTATTTGGTCTGTTTATTGACCATTCATAAGTTTCCATTTTCAAACCCCATTTATAGGAATGACTCATTCATTCTATACCCTCATTCATACTCTTGATTTTATCCTATCTTTTTATTTTTATTTTTATTCATTTTAATTGTATTATTACATCCCTTGCATATTACCTCAGTCCCCCCTCCATGTAAGAGATCTATAGAAATACCATGCACTTAGATCAACTAGTAACCCTTTGAGCACTCATGTTGAACAAATCCCACAATAGCAATATTAGGACTTTCATTCTGGCTATTAGCTTGTGGTTTTTTGCTCCCTGCCGTGATGGATTTGTAGCCACTGTTTAACATGCATCCATATACCAATCAACGGAACTAATTAATCCCAGCTGGTCCGGTTACTTCCACTACTATTTAACAGCTAGCCCCTTCAATGCCGTCCACATTCAGCTTGAGAAAGGGCCCTGCTTGGCCCCGAAACGCGTCGCTGGTTTCCGTGACTACAGAGACCGACTGCCGCCTTCTCCTGCCTTCTTCGATGTAACCACTCGTCAGCTACCTGGGAAAGTTGCTTAAACGCTAAGGGAAATATGGCACGTGTGTCTGCAGTCTCCCCTGTTTGTTTACCTCCGTCTTGCTTCACATTGATTGAACTTTCCTCCGTTCATTAACCATTATCGTTTTTACAACTTTTTTTTAACTTTCATGTATATGTTTAATAAAAATTGTCTGTACTCATATATGAAATTCTCTTCCATTTTTTGAGGCATTTATCGGGACTTTAAGAACTACAAGGGGATGAATTCTTATTGAAAGGGGCTACTCTCCGTCACGGACTTTTATTAACAGACTCTAATCTTTAAATTTGCTACCAGGATTTATGGACTCATTTCCTTCCAATTGAGCTTTTGTGTATTTCTGTTTGTTTTGTATTCTACACACATTTATTCTGGAATTAAGTTATATATATAACCTATATTTTGTATAGGTTTTTATACAGCGCTATCAGATTACATAGCAAATATTTACAGAGAATATTGCTCATTCACATCAGTCCCTGACCCATTGAAGCTACATTCTAAGGTCCCTAACACATACACACGCACACACGCACAGTAGGGTTTATTTATTCAGCAGCCAATGAACCTACCAGCATGTTTTTGGAGTGTGGGATGAAACCCACACAGACACAGGGAGAACATACAAAGTCCACACATATAAGCCCTAGTCTGGGAATCAAACTCATGACCTCAGTGCTGTGAGACACAATGCTACTCACTGAGCTCTTATATCAACCCTACACAAGTGGGTATTGAACCTCCTTCACCTCACCATAGAAAGTATCTATGAACATCCTATAAACTAGAATAAGATACAACAGCCATTAAAAAAGTGTTACCTCTATGGAGGCACTGTATATTCAATAAATAATAATAAAATAATAATAGTAATAATACATAATAAATACAGAATAAAGTAGTAATAATAATAATAATAATTAAATACATAATAAATAATAATAGTAATAATACATAATAAATACATAATAAATAAAGTAACAATAACAAAAATAAATACATAATAAATAAAGTAATAATAATAATAATAATAATAAATACATAAAGTAATAATGATGATAAGTAAATCCCAGAAACATTACAGCCACTTTTGCAGACAGAAAACTCTCACTCACCACCCTCGTCCTTCTTTTCTCCGCAGCCACTTCTTCAGCAGACCCCTTTGTCTCTTTGGCGACGCACTTGGCGTGGAACAGTTGGACCAGACCTCATCTTCGCTCGAGGGGGTGACCTCTATTGCCGGAGGCTTTAGGGTCCTCTCTTTGGGCACCGCTCCTTCGGTCTTACATTTAGGACTCGACTCTGGAGACCTCTGACCTTTTTTGACCTTGAATCGCCGCCGCCTGGCACTCGGCGTCGACGAGCACGACCACAGCTCCGGAGTCTTCAGCTGTCGGAAGGTTTCCATGGTAAGGCTTTCAGAAGGACCCGTAGCATCGCCTTAGCTCAGACTGTCTGACTTTCTTACGGCATTAATATCCGCCAACGAGAGACATTGCAAAAGTCGCTTCAATCTTACATCGTAGCCTATAAATTATATTTGCAAAAACAAAATACGTATTAACCTTGAATAAAAGTCCTCATTGAGCTGCCAGATTGCAATTCCTTTGCCAGCAGTTTCTTTTTGGACCTTCTGTGTAATGATCTCCGTGTTAGAAGGTGAAGCACATAATGCATCAAAAAGCAATTATTTTAAAACCTCTTAATCAAAGCGAGTGCAAGATTTTCTTTGGTTTAAGCACTTCCCGAACACTTGGCTGATTCTACAAGCAGAGAACGTTCCACTAGAACAGGAGATATGCCACAACATTATAAGTGGAATAATGTTAGCGGCGATATGTTTCGTTCCAACGCCATTGGCAATTCAGCGGATCTGCCCACCACAGATGTTCAGGTCAGGGCTGGTATTTTTCCACGGATGAGAATCGTGTGTGTGAATATCTGCTGCCCTGAAATGTGTACAGCTACAGGATAATTCAAGAAGTGAAGTTGTTGGTTAAACATTCACCAAAGTCCCAGCGTTTTCACACCATATCACGAGCGTGACGCCTCCTGGTTTATTCATTAGGTTCCTCTCCAGACAAGATCTGTTAAAACAAAATAGAACAGGAACATATATTAAGACCATACTGATTAGTAAGAAATGACTTTGAATTATGTTCCTTATAATACTATTGTTTTGTGATGTTGCGTTACGATTAGGCGTTCTGAGCGCAGGACCCGTCATTACTATTTCTGATCTAGTAGATAATTTGTCTACCCTTCAAAAGAGGTCACACCCTCGTTCTTGTTATCAATAAGTAAAAAGAAAAAAAAGTGATTAAAGAAATTGATTAGTAATAACAAAGCAGTAGACAGTTTAAACAAGTGTTACAAGCTTTACCAAACATCGAAAATTACAGTCAGAAGAAACTAGGCCCTGTCTGCTTGCTATGGAACCTCAATCTGTCACCTTCTGACCCAGCTTATACAGACTTCAACTATTTAAAGAGAACAGTAGATACCACACAAAACATAACACATACACAGAAGAATATTCGTCCACAGCTGAATCGCAGAATGTAAGTCCTAGCGCTTGGGGTTTCTGAACCGCAGAATGTAAGTCATAGCGTTTGGGGTTCCATCTGTGACTCCTAAAATGCAAAAGGAAGGACGTGGCCGAGTTGGGGCCCTTAAACCGAATTCAGAGTTTGTAAAACAGGTGGAAAGTTACACCTGGGCTAAACCATGTTGAATATCAGGGGGAGTGACAGTAATGTTATTCTTTGCATGCAGGGAGAATACTTTGCTTTTTCTTATGGAACAAAGATATTGGCCAACGTTACTATTACACTGTTATTTATCACCTCTCATCTCTAATACTATTATATTATTACATAGATACTGACCAGCTTTACTATTATACTGTTATTTATACTTGTGCTAGGAGACATCACCTCTCATCTCTAATACTATTATATTATTACACAGATACTGACCAGTGTTACTATTATACTGTTATTTATACTTGTGCTAGGAGACATCACCACATCTCTAATACTATTATATTATTATATTATTACACAGATACAGACTAGCGTTACTATTACACTGTTATTTATCACCTTTCATCTCTAATGCTATTATATTATTACATAGATACTGACCAGCTTTACTATTATACTGTTATTTATACTTGTGCTAGGAGACATCACCTCTCATCTCTAATACTATTATATTATTACACAGATACTGACCAGCGTTACTATTATACTGTTATTTATACTTGTGCTAGGAGACATCACCTCTCATCTCTAATACTATTGTATTATTGTTATATTATTACAGATACTGACCAGCGTTACTATCACACTATTATTTATCCCCTCTCATCTCTAATACTCTTATATTATTACACAGACACTGACCAGAGTTACTATCACACTGTTATTTATCACCTCTCATTTCTAATACTATTATATTATTTTTATATTATTACACAGATACTGACCAGTGTTACTATTACACTGTTATTTAGACTTGGGCTAGGAGATATCACCTCTCACCTCTAATACTATTATATTATTACACAGATACTGACCAGTGTTACTATTACACTGTTATTTAGACTTGGGCTAGGAAGCACATCAACTCTAATACCATCAGCATCAGAAAAAAAATTGCCTCCCCTGTAAATCTACATGGTTTTGCCCAGGTGTAACCTTCCACCTCATTTGCTCTTATTCTGGACACACATATGAGGAGTATGGAATCCTTATTTACTTACAATGACAGCTTTGCAGTAAATACGCCTCTGCTTTACACTCCTACACAACAGTATATTAAACCTGCAGGCACCAAATTATTTTCTTATGACAAGGACATCCATAAAGTCCCATCTGGTATTTATAGACGGTCGTTTAGGTGAATTATTGTCAGTTTCTTCTTCTCAGGACTTTCCAGTGAAGAAGTTAATTAGAAAATAGAAATCCACAGGTCGGAAGAATATTGGAAGTTTTTAATTAACGGCAATAAATTATTCCCGTGGCTTCTTCCCGGATGAGGTGACATTGCTTGGTCACCGCTTGCAGGGCTGGTAAGATGGCTCTTTGGTGTCAGCTGTTGACCAGGGAATTAGTCATGAACGCGGCTACCGCTGTCTGCAGACAATGAGGACGCCATTTTCGTACAACAGAGAAGGACAATAGAAAAGGTCTATCAGAGAAATAATGGCTGACAGGCAGAGAATGGAACCTGCCGTAATATATGGCACTGGGCAGTCCTCTAAAGTATTTCTGTTTTATGAGCTGCCAGCGTTGCTGTTGGCGGCCAACCAAGTCTGCGCCGCTGGATGAGATCAAAGACTGCGTCTATTGTATTCACCGGCAGCACTGTCACAAAAATACATTGAAATGTTTGTATTATTAATTATATTTATTTATAAAGGTGACAGAAAAGGTCTGAGACTGGAGGAGATACAGGAAAGAGATCCTTGCTCACCAGAGCTTACAATCTACAAGGTGGGGGGGACTAACAGGAAATACATGGTGGGGTAAAGGAAGTGGAGACTAGACTACTGGAGGGAGAGAAGGGTACGAAGGGGTTGGGAGGGCGACAGGGTAAGGTCCGATTCGGTGCATAACGAGTAAGCTAGGTATGGAAATACTAATACGTATAAATATTGATTTAATGATGGTCCTGCCCAAGGCCAAACAGCGCCCTCTGTCTGTCACTCATCAGAATGCGGTAGAGTCTAGCATGTGTGACCTATGGGGTAAAATGAGAGGAACTCAAGTCACCCAATTAGACTGACAAGAGAATGAATGAATGAATGAATGAAAATTAAAATTTAGACTTCAGAATGGGGTGGAACCTTGTTGATAAATAGGCATTTGTTTATAGAAGTGGGAGGGGCTGGATTGAAAGGGGGAGGTGTAACGACAGTGTTTTATGGTTAGTTCAATGTTTGTTAATAACAAAAGTGTTAACTACCATGCAATAAAATGCCAGTATGTATTTCAAGGACCAAAACAGAGAAGCTGTAAGGTAAGTGGCTGGTGGCTTATCATATATCTGTATAATGTATGATGTAAGTGGCTGGTGGCTTATCATATATCTGTATAATGTAAGTGGCTGGTGGCTTATTATATATCTGTATGATGTAAGTGGCTGGTGGCTTATCATATAGCTGTATAATATAAGTGGCTGGTGGCTTATCATATATCTGTATAACGTAATTGGCTGGTGGCTTATCATATATCTGTATAATGTAATTGGCTGGTGGTTTATCATATATCTGTATAATGTAAGTGGCTGGTGGCTTATCATATATTTGTATAATATAAGTGGCTGGTGGCTTATCATATATCTGTATAATGTAATTGGCTGGTGGCTATATCATATATCTGTATAATGTATAATGTAAGTGGCTGGTGGCTTATCATATAACTGTATAATGTATGGTGTAATTGGCTTATCATATATCTGTATAATGTAATTGGCTGGTGGCTTACCATATATCTGTATAATGTATAATGTAAGTATCTGGTGGCTTATTATATATCTGTATAATGTAAGTGGCTGGTGGCTTATATATATCTGTATAATGTATAATGTAAGTGGCTGGTGGCTTATTATATATCTGTATAATGTATAATGTAAGTGGCTGGTGGCTTATCATATATCTGTATAATGTAAGTGGCTGGTGGCTTATCATATATCTGCAGATGTATGTAATGAAATCTCTGACTTTTATTTTAAAGATAGAAAGTTATGGTTTGTTGCTCGGTAATTGTAAGAATGCTGCGGTGTCTTTTCTGTATTTATGTAAATTTCCCATACCTTACAGCATCTGCGTCATATTACCTTATAAATTGATTTGAGCAACCTCCATTTTGTGTATATGTATATATAATAAAGTCTCAATGACCGCACTCTCCAGACGTCACGATACTGCTTCTAGTGCTCTCCAGGCAGTAGTGTAAACACATGGCAGTAGAGAGGGGCTCTCAGAAGACAGATAAGTCCTCTCAGACACCGGGTTATTGCACAGAAATACATCATAGATTCTTGTTGCTGGATGAATAAGGGCGATGGAATCCGCCACTTATAAGAGAGGACCTGTAAAGAACGGATTTCTTACTCTGACCCGTCTTTGGTCTTTCATATTGCAGAGGCTCCGCCTCTCTAGCATAGTCTGCGGCACACTCTTCTGTTTTACATGGCTGCCGTGACATCATGATACTGTGCCACACCTTCCTGGGAAGCGGTAAATGTAATCTCATTAACGGAGCCCACAGCCAGTAACGGCCATATTTTCCGGCTACTGCAGAAGGCCAGTCCAGTACATTTATTAAAAGTCTTTGTATACTGTTGTTTTCAGGGTCAGATTAATAATGGGGCTAGTGGGACTGCATCCCAGGCCTTCCTATGCAAATAGGCCCAAGACACTGCAGACCTCCACGCCTCCCACTGCAGGGCATAAGGATGAATGTCAGGGACTGACATTCTCCTCCAAACATACTATATAGAGTAGGCCCTTCATCATTTTCAGCCCCAGGCCCACATGGCCCTTAATACAAGACAATACAGTGTACAAAGCATCCGTTGTATATTGTGTCGCTAATATTTTCTTGCTTTGTTTTGTTGCTTCTTTCTTCTTATAACTTTGCTCCATCACCCCATGTACCCCCAGACAGTGGTCCTTGAGCCACTCGTGGTACCATTAGCACCTGACCTAAACCATCCACGTAGCTGTGACACAAGGGACTGTATGCACACCTAAGAAGCACCGGCTTCTTGGGAGCGTAATTTTCCAAATGCAACTATTGAGCATGCGCAGTCGTACATTAAGGCAATCTGTGTACCAGTTAGACATGTAGATTTCTTTAAAGACCACACGGAGTAGTTTAGATAGAAGGAGGTTGCGTAATACTGCTCCGGGGAGTGTTTAGGTAGAAGGGGGAGGGGGAGGATTTAGATTAGCCGGGGAGGATGCAATGTCCGTGCATACCTAGAAGCGGGGGGTGGGTAAGGGGCAGGATGGTAGAGTTAGGTGCGCTTCTGTCCTACACCTAACTCACTCTTAGATGTCAATACGGTCCATGAAGTCTAAGCCCGAGGAACTACACAGGCTGGTTACGTTTAGTTGCATAATGATGGATGATTGTGTAAGCTGTACAGAGCGACCCAATTTACTGTCACGTTAATAACAACTGTAAAAATGTCAACAGCTAAAAAAGTGGCCACTTATCCCACGTCCCTTAGAGAAGTATAACGCACACAGCGAGCCAATCAGACGAGCGCTGACCAGGGTATGAGGCCACGCTCAATGAGGAAATGGTCTCTGCAGCCTGGACAACAAAGCCGGACATGGTGCAAAAAGTCATTTTGTGTTTCCTAACCCCTCTAACAACACATCAGACCCAGAACAGAGTCACATATACAGAGGCTGAGTATTCACTGCTAAATACCCGGCTAGAGACCAGTCACATATACAGAGGCTGAGTATTCACTGCTAAATACCCGGCTCAGGACCAGTCACATATACAGAGGCTGAGTATTCACTGCTAAATACCCAGCTCAGGACCAGTCACATATACAAAGGCTGAGTATTCACTGCTAAATACCCGGCTCAGGACCAGTCACATATACAGAGGCTGAGTATTCACTGCTAAATACCCGGCTCAGGACCAGTCACATATACAGAGGCTGAGTATTCACTGCTAAATACCCGGCTCAGGACCAGTCACATATACAAAGGCTGAGTATTCACTGCTAAATACCCGGCTCAGGACCAGTCACATATACAAAGGCTGAGTATTCACTGCTAAATACCCGGCTCAGGACCAGTCACATATACAAAGGCTGAGTATTCACTGCTAAATACCCGGCTCAGGACCAGTCACATATACAAAGGCTGAGTATTCACTGCTAAATACCCGGCTCAGGACCAGTCACATATACAGAGGCTGAGTATTCACTGCTAAATACCCGGCTCAGGACCAGTCACATATACAAAGGCTGAGTATTCACTGCTAAATACCCGGCTCAGGACCAGTCACATATACAAAGGCTGAGTATTCACTGCTAAATACCCGGCTCAGGACCAGTCACATATACAAAGGCTGAGTATTCACTGCTAAATACCCGGCTCAGGACCAGTCACATATACAGAGGCTGAGTATTCACTGCTAAATACCCGGCTCAGGACCAGTCACATATACAAAGGCTGAGTATTCACTGCTAAATACCCGGCTCAGGACCAGTCACATATACAAAGGCTGAGTATTCACTGCTAAATACCCGGCTCAGGACCAGTCACATATACAAAGGCTGAGTATTCACTGCTAAATACCCGGCTCAGGACCAGTCACATATACAAAGGCTGAGTATTCACTGCTAAATACCCGGCTCAGGACCAGTCACATATACAGAGGCTGAGTATTCACTGCTAAATACCCGGCTCAGGACCAGTCACATATACAAAGGCTGAGTATTCACTGCTAAATACCCGGCTCAGGACCAGTCACATATACAAAGGCTGAGTATTCACTGCTAAATACCCGGCTCAGGACCAGTCACATATACAAAGGCTGAGTATTCACTGCTAAATACCCGGCTCAGGACCAGTCACATATACAAAGGCTGAGTATTCACTGCTAAATACCCGGCTCAGGACCAGTCACATATACAGAGGCTGAGTATTCACTGCTAAATACCCGGCTCAGGACCAGTCACATATACAAAGGCTGAGTATTCACTGCTAAATACCCGGCTCAGGACCAGTCACATATACAAAGGCTGAGTATTCACTGCTAAATACCCGGCTCAGGACCAGTCACATATACAAAGGCTGAGTATTCACTGCTAAATACCCGGCTCAGGACCAGTCACATATACAAAGGCTGAGTATTCACTGCTAAATACCCGGCTCAGGACCAGTCACATATACAGAGGCTGAGTATTCACTGCTAAATACCCGGCTCAGGACCAGTCACATATACAAAGGCTGAGTATTCACTGCTAAATACCCGGCTCAGGACCAGTCACATATACAAAGGCTGAGTATTCACTGCTAAATACCCGGCTCAGGACCAGTCACATATACAAAGGCTGAGTATTCACTGCTAAATACCCGGCTCAGGACCAGTCACATATACAAAGGCTGAGTATTCACTGCTAAATACCCGGCTCAGGACCAGTCACATATACAGAGGCTGAGTATTCACTGCTAAATACCCGGCTCAGGACCAGTCACATATACAAAGGCTGAGTATTCACTGCTAAATACCCGGCTCAGGACCAGTCACATATACAAAGGCTGAGTATTCACTGCTAAATACCCGGCTCAGGACCAGTCACATATACAAAGGCTGAGTATTCACTGCTAAATACCCGGCTCAGGACCAGTCACATATACAAAGGCTGAGTATTCACTGCTAAATACCCGGCTCAGGACCAGTCACATATACAGAGGCTGAGTATTCACTGCTAAATACCCGGCTCAGGACCAGTCACATATACAAAGGCTGAGTATTCACTGCTAAATACCCGGCTCAGGACCAGTCACATATACAAAGGCTGAGTATTCACTGCTAAATACCCGGCTCAGGACCAGTCACATATACAAAGGCTGAGTATTCACTGCTAAATACCCGGCTCAGGACCAGTCACATATACAAAGGCTGAGTATTCACTGCTAAATACCCGGCTCAGGACCAGTCACATATACAGAGGCTGAGTATTCACTGCTAAATACCCGGCTCAGGACCAGTCACATATACAAAGGCTGAGTATTCACTGCTAAATACCCGGCTCAGGACCAGTCACATATACAAAGGCTGAGTATTCACTGCTAAATACCCGGCTCAGGACCAGTCACATATACAAAGGCTGAGTATTCACTGCTAAATACCCGGCTCAGGACCAGTCACATATACAAAGGCTGAGTATTCACTGCTAAATACCCGGCTCAGGACCAGTCACATATACAGAGGCTGAGTATTCACTGCTAAATACCCGGCTCAGGACCAGTCACATATACAAAGGCTGAGTATTCACTGCTAAATACCCGGCTCAGGACCAGTCACATATACAAAGGCTGAGTATTCACTGCTAAATACCCGGCTCAGGACCAGTCACATATACAAAGGCTGAGTATTCACTGCTAAATACCCGGCTCAGGACCAGTCACATATACAAAGGCTGAGTATTCACTGCTAAATACCCGGCTCAGGACCAGTCACATATACAGAGGCTGAGTATTCACTGCTAAATACCCGGCTCAGGACCAGTCACATATACAAAGGCTGAGTATTCACTGCTAAATACCCGGCTCAGGACCAGTCACATATACAAAGGCTGAGTATTCACTGCTAAATACCCGGCTCAGGACCAGTCACATATACAAAGGCTGAGTATTCACTGCTAAATACCCGGCTCAGGACCAGTCACATATACAAAGGCTGAGTATTCACTGCTAAATACCCGGCTCAGGACCAGTCACATATACAGAGGCTGAGTATTCACTGCTAAATACCCGGCTCAGGACCAGTCACATATACAAAGGCTGAGTATTCACTGCTAAATACCCGGCTCAGGACCAGTCACATATACAAAGGCTGAGTATTCACTGCTAAATACCCGGCTCAGGACCAGTCACATATACAAAGGCTGAGTATTCACTGCTAAATACCCGGCTCAGGACCAGTCACATATACAAAGGCTGAGTATTCACTGCTAAATACCCGGCTCAGGACCAGTCACATATACAGAGGCTGAGTATTCACTGCTAAATACCCGGCTCAGGACCAGTCACATATACAAAGGCTGAGTATTCACTGCTAAATACCCGGCTCAGGACCAGTCACATATACAAAGGCTGAGTATTCACTGCTAAATACCCGGCTCAGGACCAGTCACATATACAAAGGCTGAGTATTCACTGCTAAATACCCGGCTCAGGACCAGTCACATATACAAAGGCTGAGTATTCACTGCTAAATACCCGGCTCAGGACCAGTCACATATACAGAGGCTGAGTATTCACTGCTAAATACCCGGCTCAGGACCAGTCACATATACAAAGGCTGAGTATTCACTGCTAAATACCCGGCTCAGGACCAGTCACATATACAAAGGCTGAGTATTCACTGCTAAATACCCGGCTCAGGACCAGTCACATATACAAAGGCTGAGTATTCACTGCTAAATACCCGGCTCAGGACCAGTCACATATACAAAGGCTGAGTATTCACTGCTAAATACCCGGCTCAGGACCAGTCACATATACAGAGGCTGAGTATTCACTGCTAAATACCCGGCTCAGGACCAGTCACATATACAAAGGCTGAGTATTCACTGCTAAATACCCGGCTCAGGACCAGTCACATATACAAAGGCTGAGTATTCACTGCTAAATACCCGGCTCAGGACCAGTCACATATACAAAGGCTGAGTATTCACTGCTAAATACCCGGCTCAGGACCAGTCACATATACAAAGGCTGAGTATTCACTGCTAAATACCCGGCTCAGGACCAGTCACATATACAGAGGCTGAGTATTCACTGCTAAATACCCGGCTCAGGACCAGTCACATATACAAAGGCTGAGTATTCACTGCTAAATACCCGGCTCAGGACCAGTCACATATACAAAGGCTGAGTATTCACTGCTAAATACCCGGCTCAGGACCAGTCACATATACAAAGGCTGAGTATTCACTGCTAAATACCCGGCTCAGGACCAGTCACATATACAAAGGCTGAGTATTCACTGCTAAATACCCGGCTCAGGACCAGTCACATATACAGAGGCTGAGTATTCACTGCTAAATACCCGGCTCAGGACCAGTCACATATACAAAGGCTGAGTATTCACTGCTAAATACCCGGCTCAGGACCAGTCACATATACAAAGGCTGAGTATTCACTGCTAAATACCCGGCTCAGGACCAGTCACATATACAAAGGCTGAGTATTCACTGCTAAATACCCGGCTCAGGACCAGTCACATATACAAAGGCTGAGTATTCACTGCTAAATACCCGGCTCAGGACCAGTCACATATACAGAGGCTGAGTATTCACTGCTAAATACCCGGCTCAGGACCAGTCACATATACAAAGGCTGAGTATTCACTGCTAAATACCCGGCTCAGGACCAGTCACATATACAAAGGCTGAGTATTCACTGCTAAATACCCGGCTCAGGACCAGTCACATATACAAAGGCTGAGTATTCACTGCTAAATACCCGGCTCAGGACCAGTCACATATACAAAGGCTGAGTATTCACTGCTAAATACCCGGCTCAGGACCAGTCACATATACAGAGGCTGAGTATTCACTGCTAAATACCCGGCTCAGGACCAGTCACATATACAAAGGCTGAGTATTCACTGCTAAATACCCGGCTCAGGACCAGTCACATATACAAAGGCTGAGTATTCACTGCTAAATACCCGGCTCAGGACCAGTCACATATACAAAGGCTGAGTATTCACTGCTAAATACCCGGCTCAGGACCAGTCACATATACAAAGGCTGAGTATTCACTGCTAAATACCCGGCTCAGGACCAGTCACATATACAGAGGCTGAGTATTCACTGCTAAATACCCGGCTCAGGACCAGTCACATATACAAAGGCTGAGTATTCACTGCTAAATACCCGGCTCAGGACCAGTCACATATACAAAGGCTGAGTATTCACTGCTAAATACCCGGCTCAGGACCAGTCACATATACAAAGGCTGAGTATTCACTGCTAAATACCCGGCTCAGGACCAGTCACATATACAAAGGCTGAGTATTCACTGCTAAATACCCGGCTCAGGACCAGTCACATATACAGAGGCTGAGTATTCACTGCTAAATACCCGGCTCAGGACCAGTCACATATACAAAGGCTGAGTATTCACTGCTAAATACCCGGCTCAGGACCAGTCACATATACAAAGGCTGAGTATTCACTGCTAAATACCCGGCTCAGGACCAGTCACATATACAAAGGCTGAGTATTCACTGCTAAATACCCGGCTCAGGACCAGTCACATATACAAAGGCTGAGTATTCACTGCTAAATACCCGGCTCAGGACCAGTCACATATACAGAGGCTGAGTATTCACTGCTAAATACCCGGCTCAGGACCAGTCACATATACAAAGGCTGAGTATTCACTGCTAAATACCCGGCTCAGGACCAGTCACATATACAAAGGCTGAGTATTCACTGCTAAATACCCGGCTCAGGACCAGTCACATATACAAAGGCTGAGTATTCACTGCTAAATACCCGGCTCAGGACCAGTCACATATACAAAGGCTGAGTATTCACTGCTAAATACCCGGCTCAGGACCAGTCACATATACAGAGGCTGAGTATTCACTGCTAAATACCCGGCTCAGGACCAGTCACATATACAAAGGCTGAGTATTCACTGCTAAATACCCGGCTCAGGACCAGTCACATATACAAAGGCTGAGTATTCACTGCTAAATACCCGGCTCAGGACCAGTCACATATACAAAGGCTGAGTATTCACTGCTAAATACCCGGCTCAGGACCAGTCACATATACAAAGGCTGAGTATTCACTGCTAAATACCCGGCTCAGGACCAGTCACATATACAGAGGCTGAGTATTCACTGCTAAATACCCGGCTCAGGACCAGTCACATATACAAAGGCTGAGTATTCACTGCTAAATACCCGGCTCAGGACCAGTCACATATACAAAGGCTGAGTATTCACTGCTAAATACCCGGCTCAGGACCAGTCACATATACAAAGGCTGAGTATTCACTGCTAAATACCCGGCTCAGGACCAGTCACATATACAAAGGCTGAGTATTCACTGCTAAATACCCGGCTCAGGACCAGTCACATATACAGAGGCTGAGTATTCACTGCTAAATACCCGGCTCAGGACCAGTCACATATACAAAGGCTGAGTATTCACTGCTAAATACCCGGCTCAGGACCAGTCACATATACAAAGGCTGAGTATTCACTGCTAAATACCCGGCTCAGGACCAGTCACATATACAAAGGCTGAGTATTCACTGCTAAATACCCGGCTCAGGACCAGTCACATATACAAAGGCTGAGTATTCACTGCTAAATACCCGGCTCAGGACCAGTCACATATACAGAGGCTGAGTATTCACTGCTAAATACCCGGCTCAGGACCAGTCACATATACAAAGGCTGAGTATTCACTGCTAAATACCCGGCTCAGGACCAGTCACATATACAAAGGCTGAGTATTCACTGCTAAATACCCGGCTCAGGACCAGTCACATATACAAAGGCTGAGTATTCACTGCTAAATACCCGGCTCAGGACCAGTCACATATACAAAGGCTGAGTATTCACTGCTAAATACCCGGCTCAGGACCAGTCACATATACAGAGGCTGAGTATTCACTGCTAAATACCCGGCTCAGGACCAGTCACATATACAAAGGCTGAGTATTCACTGCTAAATACCCGGCTCAGGACCAGTCACATATACAAAGGCTGAGTATTCACTGCTAAATACCCGGCTCAGGACCAGTCACATATACAAAGGCTGAGTATTCACTGCTAAATACCCGGCTCAGGACCAGTCACATATACAAAGGCTGAGTATTCACTGCTAAATACCCGGCTCAGGACCAGTCACATATACAGAGGCTGAGTATTCACTGCTAAATACCCGGCTCAGGACCAGTCACATATACAAAGGCTGAGTATTCACTGCTAAATACCCGGCTCAGGACCAGTCACATATACAAAGGCTGAGTATTCACTGCTAAATACCCGGCTCAGGACCAGTCACATATACAAAGGCTGAGTATTCACTGCTAAATACCCGGCTCAGGACCAGTCACATATACAAAGGCTGAGTATTCACTGCTAAATACCCGGCTCAGGACCAGTCACATATACAGAGGCTGAGTATTCACTGCTAAATACCCGGCTCAGGACCAGTCACATATACAAAGGCTGAGTATTCACTGCTAAATACCCGGCTCAGGACCAGTCACATATACAAAGGCTGAGTATTCACTGCTAAATACCCGGCTCAGGACCAGTCACATATACAAAGGCTGAGTATTCACTGCTAAATACCCGGCTCAGGACCAGTCACATATACAAAGGCTGAGTATTCACTGCTAAATACCCGGCTCAGGACCAGTCACATATACAGAGGCTGAGTATTCACTGCTAAATACCCGGCTCAGGACCAGTCACATATACAAAGGCTGAGTATTCACTGCTAAATACCCGGGGTGACTGATCAGTGTCCGGGCATCAGTACAGTGGGGTGACTGATCAGTGTCCGGGCATCAGTACAGTGGGGTGACTGATCAGTGTCCGGGCATCAGTACAGTGGGGTGACTGATCAGTGTCCGGGCATCAGTACAGTGGGGTGACTGATCAGTGTCCGGGCATCAGTACAGTGGGGTGACTGATCAGTGTCCGGGCATCAGTACAGTGGGGTGACTGATCAGTGTCCGGGCATCAGTACAGTGGGGTGACTGATCAGTGTCCGGGCATCAGTACACGGGGTGACTGATCAGTGTCCGGGCATCAGTACAGTGGGGTGACTGATCAGTGTCCGGGCATCAGTACAGTGGGGTGACTGATCAGTGTCCGGGCATCAGTACAGTGGGGTGACTGATCAGTGTCCGGGCATCAGTACAGTGGGGTGACTGATCAGTGTCCGGGCATCAGTACAGTGGGGTGACTGATCAGTGTCCGGGCATCAGTACAGTGGGGTGACTGATCAGTGTCCGGGCATCAGTACAGTGGGGTGACTGATCAGTGTCCGGGCATCAGTACACGGGGTGACTGATCAGTGTCCGGGCATCAGTACAGCGGGGTGACTGATCAGTGTCCGGGCATCAGTACAGCGGGGTGACTGATCAGTGTCCGGGCATCAGTACAGCGGGGTGACTGATCAGTGTCCGGGCATCAGTACAGCGGGGTGACTGATCAGTGTCCGGGCATCAGTACAGCGGGGTGACTGATCAGTGTCCGGGCATCAGTACAGCGGGGTGACTGATCAGTGTCCGGGCATCAGTACAGCGGGGTGACTGATCAGTGTCCGGGCATCAGTACACGGGGTGACTGATCAGTGTCCGGGCATCAGTACACGGGGTGACTGATCAGTGCCTGGCATCAGTGCAGCGGAGGGACTGATCAGTGCCTGGCATCAGTGCAGCAGAGTGACTGATCAGTGTCTGGCATCAGTGCAGCGGAGGGACTGATCAGTGCCTGGCATCAGTGCAGCGGAGGGACTGATCAGTGTCTGGGCATCAGTACACAGGGTGACTCCCAAGTGCCTTTGAATCTATACCTATAGATGGCATTTGAGAGGTGACGCTTGTTTTATGCCCTGTTCCTGACCCCATTTTCTTAATAAACCTGAGTGGCAGTTTCATTTTATGTCACAGCCAATGATATGCAGTTTTTGGAGGGGGGTACAAACCAATAGGAGGCACCAAGCAGAGAATTTGTGGATTCTTATTGGTCCACAAATGCCCCACCGCTGAGTGACAGATATATGGTTAACCCCTCCAGAGTGTGTCAGCCATTAGATTTATGCCTAGTGGCGACCATATCTTACCACACACCTAGGGGGCGGGCTCTGAAGTAGTCCCCACTCCCTGTGTTATAGCATAGCTCTTGCGTAAAAGTTCTAATTCACTAGGAAACTGGGCAGCGTCACTGGCTAGATATAGATTTTGTATCTAGGGAATCATTGTAGATCAGTAATTAAGCAATAGGCGAGTAACATCCTAAACAATATCAAGGGAAACCTATAGGAAAAGATTTAGTAAAGCTTCTAACACTATCTACAGAGGCGTTGCCCGTATCAACCAATCACATTTCAGCTGTCATTTAAGCTGCCTTAATATTTACGTAATACTGCCGCCTAAAATAAGGACAACTTGGAAATCTGTATAGGGCCTAAATACGCCCTTACCGTACACTTTAAATAGACCTCCCCTCCCATCTAGCGTGTGCGACATATGCATCGCATCCCACCCAGTCATCCAGCCCACGAGTCTTAATACTGAGTATCCAGATCCGTGCTGGAAATCCACCTTGCACACATGCGCGTTTGCGAACTGCAAACCCTTTTCCGCTCGCAAAGAGCAAAAATACCCACTCCCTTTACTAAAGTCTGGATCAGATCAGCGTCATTATGTTGACAACCTGATGTCTGATGGACTCTTGTAATGCTGACATACACTGGGGTTCCCTCTCGCATCGGAAACGATTGTTTTTGTGTGCGCACGATCCGAGCATCGCCATGAGAACGCAATCTGCGCCATCTGGCATTCTAATCTCTTCCAGCTCTTACCGTAACAATAATAAGTTACCGCTGGACAGCGGAGGATTACACTGGAGTGGTGGTGGCCGGTGGAGATTTGATCGTAACCATAGGATAAATATATGCCGTTGTGGCTACTGAATGTTTGAGGGGTTTGAAGAGGCGTGGCGAATATGTAAATTCCTTGCTTACAAATCATTTGCATATTGTACATCTACTATTTAGGAACATCAATAAAAAAAATTTGCCTTCATCTTATTACTTGCGATGACTGTCATGTGACTAGCCCAAAGCAGACATTACACACGAATACAGGAAATCGTTCATCCAGTAATATAGAAGACGAGGATGCCAATGTTTATCAATAACTGTATTGCTCATACAAAGTGACTATTAACTAGTGAAGGTTTCCTTAGCTGAAGCCATTATCTATCGGTGCCGTGTATAGGGATGCATTATGCTCTGTCGTGTCTCTCCAGCAGATGCAGGGTTAAAGGTACCGTTTGGTTGCCATGTGGAATTTGTCGGTTGCTATGGCACCGGTGTTGTTATATAAGTGGGAGGCAATGATTGGGGTGTTTCCGTTTAAATAAAGATTTTTTTTAATTGAAAGAGCGGTGGTGGTGCGGCCGCCCTCCTCGGAGATGGCACACACGCACTGCCCAATGGTGTTAAGAGAGAGGAGGCCTGACACCAGCTCTGTCAGGTTTCCTGGGCTGCGAGTGGGCACCAGGGCTGCTGTGAGGGTCAGGGCATGTGTCACCATTGTAACCCTCCCCCCCTTTCCCCCTGTAAGTATGGTCCTCACATTGGGCCTGATCCAGAGCTACGGCCGCTGTCGCTAGTA
>WWET01003791.1:62017-81739 GCA_011038615.1 Limnodynastes dumerilii | reverse complement strand
CTCCTGTATCTGTCACCCTCCAGTATATACACATGTCTTCATGTTCTATTACACCTCTTCCTTTATGTAATGTCCCCTCCTGTACCTGTCACCCTGCAGTATATACACATGTCCTCATGTTCTATTACTCCTCTTCCTTTATATAATGTCCCTCCTGTACCTGTCACCTTCCAGTATATACACATGTCCTCATGTTCTATTACACGTCTTCCTTTATATAATGTCCCTCCTGTACCTGTCACCCTCCGGTATATACACATGTCCTCATGTTCTATTACACGTCTTCCTTTATATAATGTCCCTCCTGTACCTGTCACCCTCCAGGTTATACACATGTCCTCATGTTCTATTACATCTCTTCCTTTATAAATGCCCCCTCCTGTACCTGTCACCCTCCAGTATATACACATGTCCTCATGTTCTATTACACCTCTTCCTTTATATAATGTCCCCTCCTGTACCTGTCACCCTCCAGTTTAAATGCATGACCTTGTGTTCTATCACACCTCTTTCTTTGAAAACTGCCCCCTCCTCTAGCCGGTCCACCAGACACTATTTCCCATGATGCATCTCTCTCATCATGGCTTCCTGCATTTGCTATTATTTTTTTAAAGCTGTTTATACATTAGGTGGCTCTAGCAACGTGCGAGTGCAAAGAATTGCCGCTTTCTCCACCGCTGTCGGTCAGTGCATTCAGGAATTGCCATACACGACATGAAAATCATAAGCAGATACCCGCTAACAAAGCATGCTGGGAGTGTCACCAGATGTGGAGAAGCACTGATTGGCCAGCATGAAGCATGCATGGTAAATTTCATATATACAGAGATACTTTCCCCCAGTCTTGTTGTTTTTGTGTATTGTTACTTCTCTTACCCGAGAAACATATCCTTATTTTGGTTTCCTGATTTAATCTTATACTTCCCCAGCCCACCAACCCCTCCCATATTAACTGGCACGTTTCGGAAACCTGTGTGTCTGAAATGAGAACGGGCACTGTCAGAAAAAAAGCCATTTGGCATAAGTACCCGTTCCCAATGCAAACATTCAAATTAAAGACATTTTAGACCTTGCTACAACCCACGATTCAGATGTTGGCTGCACCCTTGTCTATATTAAGACATTCTAACCAGTAACTTTTTTATGCATATATTGAGAATTTGTATTGCACATATTATATGGTTGTACCTTGTTCAACGGTTTTAGTTTTGTTTCATAGCCTACATGCCACTGTGGTTTAGCCGTACAACAATCTTTGTTCTGCCTGCATCTATGTCCTCTAGCCTGGTGTAATCTGACCTCACAGACACCACGTTCAGGAGTTATTGTGGGATATTATGTAATCATTTCATTTGTCATTTTGGGAACGGTTACACCAGACACTATACACAGAACATCTCAAGAGCCTTTTTATTCACCGTAACGTCCAAGCGTACTACAATAAAATGGAAAAAACAGCAGAGACATTGTGAGCAAGGGCACCGGGAATGGGCTGCCAACGGTTACTTGTAGAATTCATGTTCTTGTTCGTCCTTCTTGATCACGGTTTTGTAGGCTTTCTCAAAGTCCTTGGCCAACACTATGTAACGATTCTCCCGTACCGCAAGCATGCCAGCCTACAAAGAAATGCGCCATGGATGAGGTCAGTGGCGGATATATGGAACTGGATGGAAATGGACCCATGCCCCCACTGAAATGGCTTAAAACTCCTTTCTGGCAGAGATCTATAAAACCGTGATATGACTATTACCAAGATCTAAAACACACGATATATTTAATATAATGAATAGGAGCACTTCCTGTTCACTGCCAGAAATGATTTGATTTATGGAGAACGGACGTAACGTGTGACATCGGATAGGAATATGGCTTACCTCTTGGCAGATGGAGTTGATATCGGCTCCGGATATTTTATCAGGACGGGCGACATCTGTGGCAGTGGTCAAGGAGAAAAACATTTAGCTCTGTGAAGCCCATCGCTATCTGATTATCGAGGGTAGCCCTGTGCAGGGGTCAATTACTGTACTGGGGAGAGGACTTAAACTTCACTTAGTTGCTTGTCATAAGTGCTAATCAGGCTAAAGAGAAGTTACCAGCTTTCTTGTGACAATGACAGGACCGGGGGTCAATGTGTACACGTGCACTGAATCTGGAATTAAAAAATAAAATACCCAACTTCCTCTAAACTTTTTGTCTTTTATGGCACCCTGATTATCGCCATCCACTGGAAATAAAAACTACACCTGTTCTACGTGATACTAAGAGTCTCATGCAGGTGCCCTCACTGCTTATGAGGCTACAGTAAATATCCTATATCCATAATACTTAAATGAGCAGTTTTCCTACAAAAACTTATTTTTGCTCTCTTTTCCGTGGATCTTGTCACAAACAGCTGAAATAAACCTTTGCTGCTATGATCCGCATAGCGCCATCATGTGGGCGAGCATAAATAGGAATGGGAATCTTTTCAGTTTAGATGGTGTAACCACCGTGTGTACACACTGTAGTTATTTTACAGACATCTAGACATCGTTGATTGGAATAATTAGGAGCTCCCAAAAAGTCCCACAGCAGTTTCTAATGATTCTGCAGCATCGTGGGACAGTGCACTGTGGTAAGATGCTATCTGATGATTATCACGTAATTGGCACCTTAATCAGACAGTATACATGTGTGTGCTAAGCTTTATTCTCTCAAACATCAGGTCTATGCCCTATATAGAACGCTTTCTTTATACAAATACCTAGAGTCTTCGTTAGAAATACTTAAAAATGCCAGAGTGGATATCCATTCAAAAAGTCCAGGCAAAGCAACCTTAGCTACAGCAGCTGCTGTGATATCTTGGAAAGCATGATGGATTGATCATTATACAACACTTGGGAGAGTCACAGGTTGCCTCGGTCTGAATGAATCCACCCAGTTTGTCCAAAGACACGGATGGTTGATATTACACAATATTTGGTGATTTTTGGTTTGAGCCAAGATGCCAGAGTTTATATCAGGCTATGCTTGAACCTCATTGGTTGTCTGGTGTCACACACCTGCCATTATTAGGCCAATCACCACTTGCAGCAGTCTAACTAAAGAGAACATTAGTCTGATAGAGGAATGCGTTATAAGGCATATTAATCAGCATTATCTGCCGTTATTATCCTAATGGGACAACTCATGGTGGTTGCTGCAATATATATATAACCATAGTGATAGATCATCATCTCCTTTGCTCCATAAGGGTCCGTTCCTTACAGCTGTCTGTATTACTATAAAGCGTTCTGTTGCCTGTCTTTGTAACGGTCACACACTGAATTTTAAACTCTACTCTCGTGGATGAAGCCGATTAATAAGGATACAATCTTCCAGGTCCACCTCCTCGGACAGGTTCATCTTGCTGGTGATGGTGGACAGGATGAGACGTTTCTGCCTGCGGTCCGGCAGGGGGAATTCGATTTTACGGTCCAGGCGTCCGGGGCGTAGGAGAGCTGGGTCCAGTGTGTCTGCTCTGTTTGTGGCCATGATCACCTGGAAGGAGAAGAGTGTGCACAATGTGGGCAATAAACGGATAACCAGAAACAAATATACGGGAATGACAAAGCGGAGAACCGCAGCGGAAAAGGCCAGAATGGTCTCATGGCGTCACATCACAAGTCATAAATAAGCGGGGAATTCATTTTCTTAGCAGACAGTTTGATCGCACGTGGTCAATATTTCACTGGCTGGACGTGGGGTGGTATTATTTGATGGACAGGCTTCCTCCTCCTTCCTTGTGTTTTCTTGTTACTGTTAGTTTACTGTGGGAGCCCTACTGCTCCCCAATATGGCCGCCGCACACTTTTCAAATGGCAGGAGTGCCTTACCCCAGTAACGGATAGGGACTCACCTACAGGAGGTGCCTTGACACTGGGCAGGTGAGATAACCCAATGTCTGCAGACTCAGGAGTACGAGAATTTGTCCTTATACTATAAAGATTTAAAGAGCCCCCTTTAAAGTTTATTTACTTATTGAACCTACCTTACCTACCACCCAGTCTTGTTAGGATTGTTAAAATTGTAAAGTGCTGTGTCATCTGATAGCGCTATATAATAACCTCTTCAAAAATAGGATAAATAAGCATTTGGACTCCGCTCACTACTTGCACCTGATAGGGTTGGCTCACCTTCACATTAACGTTCTGATCAAACCCATCCATCTGGTTCAGAAGCTCGAGAAGAATCCTCTGCACCTCCCGGTCAGCTGTAGACAAACCACAGATCAATCAAAAAAATTGTTTTTTTTTGACAAATGATGGCTACAAAATAAACTTAAGCTGGGCACACACTTGTCCGATCCTCTTAAGATCCATCTCCAGACCAGATAACCGTTTACACAACCCTACAGCAGACCAAGGTCACTGATAGAACACCCAATCCATGTTACACACTTACATAGTATCTGCTGAAAGGATCTGGTGACCTTACACATGCTTCCAATCTTCGCCAGACGGCATCAGACTCGAGAGAAGAATTTAAGTCGCAAATTGGCAGTCAGGACATCAGATTTTTAAGCAGCTTTAAAAATGATTTGATATATCCAGGATTGGATGTAACAAGGGGTCGTGTCGGCATATCCAATGTGTGACCAACTCCACAGCTCAGATAGGAGCGACCAGCTTAACTCCATGACATTAACCACCAACAACAATCACCCAATATATTCAACTCTAATTTTATATTTTGGCCAAAATTCTAACACTTTGCAAGGTTTGGGGAAGGATACAGAGAGCGATAGGTAAAACTTCTATAATCATAACAGCAACATCTCCACCTAACTTTCAGAAATGTTTTACGGATCCAGTGATCAGACCATTTCATCCTCTAAGGGCCACTCACCTCCTGTCTGGGCATCAAATCTCTTAGTGGCGATAGCATCGATTTCATCAATAAATATGATGGCGGGGGCATTTTCCTTGGCAAGCCGGAAGACATCTCTCACCATGCGAGGACCCTCACCCAGATACTTCTGGACAAACTCAGAGCCCACCACACGGATGAAAGCCGCTGTAAGGAGGAGAGCCGCGGGTGTTTATTAGGAGATTCATTACGTAACAACGTCACCTCAGCTAACATCAAAGCCCCTATGTGCCCCAAAGCTCCGATAGGAACACGTTACTGCAAAAAAATGCTTACTACTCATCTTACCTCTTATACTGCACAAATAGAAGAAAAAATTAAAATAAAACATTACATTACATTAACCTACCGGTTGTGTGATGGGCCACAGCTTTGGCCAACATGGTTTTGCCACAGCCTGGGGGTCCGTACATCAGCACACCACGGGGAGGGTCAATGCCGATCTGCATGGAGAGTGGAGAGATTGCAGACGTTAAGGCTCTTTGTCTATCCATATCTCCTACTCTATGGTATCATCTGCTCTCAGCCAGACGAACATTGTCTATCCTTCTCTAATACTCTATGGTATCATCTGCTCTCAGCCAGACGAACATTGTCTATCCTTCACTAATACTCTATGGGATCATCCGCTCTCAGATATACGCACATTATCTATCCTTAGATCATACTCTATAGTAACATCCGTTCTCAGCCAGATGCACATTGTCTATCCTTAGATCATACTCTATAGTAACATCCGCTCTCAGATATATGCACATTGTCTATCCTTAGATCATACTCTATGGTAACATCCGCTCTCAGATATACGCACATTGTCTATCCTTCTCTAATACTCTATGGGATCATCTGCTCTCAGATATACGCACATTGTCTATCCTTCTCTAATACTCTATGGGATCATCCGCTCTCAGACATACGCACATTGTCTATCCTTAGATCATACTCTGTAGTAACATCCGCTCTCAGCCAGATGCACATTGTCATCTGTATCTTCTACTCCATGGTATTATCCGCTCTCAGACGCCCGTTTTGTCTATCCCTCTCTAATACTCTATGATAACATCTGCTCTCAGATAGATGCACATTGTCTATCCTTATTCCATACTCTATGGTACCATCCGCTCTCTGCAAGGCTCACACACCTGCTTATAGAGCTCAAAATGCGTCAGTGGCAGCTCCACGGCCTCCCGGACCTCCTGCTTTTGGATGTCCATGCCTCCAATGTCTGAATACAACACATCTGGCTTCTGGTCTGTAGGAAGAAGAACATTACTGGAGTCAGAGCTGCAGAGTCTGGGTAACATTTGAAGAAGGAACTAGAGATACAGGGAATACAAATGGATTGATACTCGATAGCGGATAGGTGCTAGATGGAGAATAAATAGATAGAGCATGGAGACTGTGGTATACAGGTTTGGGACAGAGGATGCGGTGAATGAGAACAGCAGCAGGATGGATGAGGCAGCGACACAAATAAACAGTATTAAGACTAGATATGGAGTCATTTACCTGCGGTGAGCATCATGATGCTGCTGTCGGCCTCTGGGGGGAGGACATCCACCAGGGCATTGCTGTGTTTGTGTAGAGCAACTGAGGCGTTTGGCTTCAGCAGCTCCCGGTCAATGGTACTCAGTATCCTCACGTAGTAATTAGATCCTAAATAAGGTTTAAATAGAGAAACGGTTAAACGACGATAGCTACCGATTAGAATTGAACCTGAGTGTTTACTATCCATCTAAGAGGCTGGACGTCCACCGCCATAGATCAACAACCCAACGTACCAGTGGTGGAGCCCACAATGGCCGTGTTCTGGTCCACGGCTTCCAGGAACTGCCCGATGACCAGGGGGATGCTCTGGATGCGCTTCACCTCCTCCTGGGCGTGCAGAAACTCCTTCTTCAGGTTTTTCTGCTCATCTTTTATATATTCCTCTTGGACCTCCAGGAACTCTAACTCCTGCTGCAGTTTCTATAACATACATAGAGACAATCATTAGATAACCATATCTGACCACTTCTTCCTTTCCAGTGTGCCAGAGACATAGGAGGATTTCTACAGTGTTGTTATACAGCAGGCCTCTCAGGGTGTAGTGAAACTACAATCCCCAGCATGCTTGAATGGCATACGGAAGGATTTGGATGACACCACATCACGATTTAGGAGAGACTGTCCTATTTGGCAGACCACAAAAAGGGTGGGTTCAACAAATAAGGTCAGTTGTGGGTGTAGTTTGGTCAGAAGAGGGCAGAGCATATTTTGAATGTCGTTAAATAACATTCAATTTTATTAACAAAAATTGTACATCTTGTCAAGCTGTTTAGTATTTTCAAAAAGTTGACAGCTACATCCACTTATTGTAGTAATAACTTGAAGATTTAAACCCGGGTAACGCCGGTCAGTTCTGCTAGTATATTATAAACCATGCATTATATATTATACATCATGCATAATAGGACAGCAAAAATATATGTATACTGTGACAAAGGTTAACAGAAAGTACCAACCTTGTAGCGACTGTACAAGTCCTCCAGATCCTCAGGCTCGGGACCAAGGAAAGAGAGAGTTGTAACAGGACGTGAAGAGACCAGAGAGGGGGCTTCATCCTGATGGGGAATGGAGATTTACAGACAAGAGTACAACCAGTGACAGATTATATTAAGCTTAAAACAACTGGCAACAATTCCCTCGGCTCTCACCTTAGTGACAGCGCTGGTTGGGCATGATTGCGATAGGAGCATAAAGCACTAAAACACTCCTGATCATCAGGGAGTGGATCCAGCCTTTTGTGAGAGCGAGAGGAAGTCACGCCCCCTGCTGCCCGACAGCTGATCCAATTTAATCATTTAAAACAGTTATGGATCAGATCTATGGATAGGGTGGAGCATGTAGGGGACGCATAGACTGTAAAATTCCTCTGCATCCCCATTATGGGGTCACACTAATGTGTTACGCTAGCAATGCTTCCAGAAGTTTTGTAAGTTTGGATCCAGTCCTAGGAGTTTAATCCTATTATCAGACACAGAACACAGGAAAGGCAATAAAATGTCCATTCCAGTATTAAATACAGAAATAAACACATCCCATAAGATGTCCTACAAGAACAGTCCTGCTGCCCTTCACCCACCAAACACCCCCACTCTATATGCCTATCGCTCACTGGACACCCCCAGTCTAAATGCCCATCGCTCACTGGACACCCCCACTCTATATGCCCATCGCTCACTGGACACCCCCAGTCTACAGAAGCGGATTGGCAATACGCCTCACCGGGAAACAGTTGCCAGGGAGTGGTGCTAGCCATTGCTACAGAGCAACAGACAGCCAATCGCGAGTGTGTGTGTTTGCGTGCATATAAGGGATGCACTGTGTGTGTATATGTATATGGGGTCAGGGGCAGCCACCACTACTGCATCAGTAACCCCTGAATTAATTAATCCGGTTTTTATTACATTAAATGAAATAAAAAAAGAAACTGAGAAAAAAAAAATACATTGTAGCACAGAGATTAGTTGATTTTGAACTGTGCCCATCTCCAGACCTCTAATATATGCCACATGTATACAATTACACGTGGGGTATATCAGGGGTCAGTAGATGGCACACTGTATAAAGCACATACAGGGTATTAAGTATGTCTGGGAATAGCATATATTGTAATATATGTTGGGTATATTAGGGTCTGGGAATATCACACTACATACCGTACATAGTGTTCCATTCCCAGACATAATGGTATATGCCACAGCACACTGCTTGAGGAGCACTTCTATATAGGAACACTCAATTGCATAATGATAATGTCCCATTAAAGGATATTTGTAGATAAAAAGATAAACAGTAGAAGCATTAAGTATTAAGAAATGTAGAGCCTGGCAGCATTATGTGTTACAGGGAAGTCATTGTGTGTGATACACACTGTCTTGTCATGTTCTCATTTTTATTTTTTTGTATTTTAATAAAACGGTGTTTTACCACCTTCTTTCTGGTTGACTCCTCCCACAGTTTACTTGGTCCCGCCCACATGAGGCCACTTCCAGAATTTTTTTTACAGGGCTACTTTATTTTCCCAATCCGTCCCTGCCAGTCTAGATGCCCATCGCTCACTGGACACCCCCAGTCTAGATGCCAACCGGACACCACTAGTCTAAGGGTCTGGGAATATCACACTACATACCGTACAGAGTGTTCCATTCCCAGACATAATATACCCCTGTATATATTATGGTATATGCCACAGCACACTGCTTGAGGAGCACTTCTATATAGGAACACTCAATTGCATAATGATAATGTCCCATTAAAGGATATTTGTAGATAAAAAGATAAATAGTAGAAGCATTAAGTATTAAGAAATGTAGAGCCTGGCAGCATTGTGTTACAGGGAAGTCATCGTGTGTGATACACACTGTCTTGTCATGTTCTCGTTATCGTTTTTATTTTTTTGTATTTTAATAAAACGGTGTTTTACCACCTACTTTCTGGTTGACTCCTCCCACAGTTTACTTGGTCCCACCCACATGAGGCCACTTCCAGAATTTTTTTTACAGGGCTACTTTATTTTCCCAATCCGCCCCTGCCAGTCTAGATGCCCATCGCTCACTGGACACCCCCAGTCTAGATGCCCATAGCTCACCAGACACCCCCAGTCTAGATGCCAACCGGACACCACCAGTCTACATGCCCATCACCCACCAGACACACCAAATCTAGATGCCCATCACCCACCGGACACACCAAATCTAGATGCCCATCACCCACCAGACACCGTCAGTCTAGATGCCCATCACCCACCGGACACCCCCAATCTAGATGCCCATCACCCACCGGACACCCCCAGTATAGATACCCATCACCAACCAGACACCCCCAGTATAGATACCCATCACCCACCGGACACCCCAGTCTTGTTACCCATAGTTCTCCTGAAGCCCTCAGTCTAGATTTCCTTCCCCCACAAACAGCTCCCTGTCTAGCTGCCCACGCTCCACTGGATACCCTCAGTCTAGATGCTCAATGCCAATGCCCCCAGTTCTGCTGCCCATCACCGAACACTCCATAAGGGGGTACTGTGTGACCCTGGTGCAGCTCTTACACCCGGCTGCTGCAGTGACAAGAGGAAATACTCCATTCCCCAACACACTGCCCCCCGGGGTGTACTATCCGCCCCTCCCCCGGGGGTGTAGTCTCCGGTACCTGGACTCCGATCTTCTCCGCGGTGACTCCGATCTCTTCCATTCTCCGTTTCTCTGTGTCACCGCCGCGCGCTTTAATTCCGTCACTTCCGGCGCCGGTATGACGCCACTCAGAGGGTGGAGATTAACCAGGGAACGACGGCTGTGTTACTCGGTGCTTGGTGATGTCACCTCACCTGGAAACGTCGTCATAGACACCATGTGACGTCGCAGCGATAAAACTGAGGCAGATGGTGACGTTATGGTGACGTCACTGCGGTACCCCCGCTCTCTGTACCGGAGGAGAGACAATCAGTTATTCCTGTTGTCGCCTCATTGTCAGCAGCTAACCGTCTGCGCTCTACATATCGCCCTGACATACCTACCCCATGAAAACTGCCTAATAAATGCCCCCTCCAGAGACAGCGCAGCATATGATACAGATATCTGATGTCTATGCGATGGTTCCTGGCTGTACTTTGAGCCAGATTTACTAAGCTGTGGGAAAGAAAAAGCGGAGCTGTTGCCCATAGCAACCAATCAGATTCTAGCTGACATATTCTAGTATGTAATAGGAAAGTGAGAGCTAGAATCTGATTGGTTACAATCAGCAACATCTCCACTTTTCCTTTAACGCAGCTTAGTAAATCTGCCCCTTCGTGAGATGTGTTTGGCTATGTACTAAGTGTTTTCTCCCGCAACTCCGCCGGATACGAAGGAGTTTATGGCGATATGACGACGCAAAATATAGTCATTTTATAGTGTAACCACAGCGGCGAGCGGACGCGTTGTAATAACCCATCATCCTCTTCTTACACTCGCTATAATGACATCTATAATGATATTGCGCGAGTAGACATCAAAGATAATGTCACATTACAAATAGTCAGTATACAGGCTGCAACGAGAAAGAGAGGAGAGACTGAGGAAAGAACTATGGGGACAGATAGAAGTGTAGCAATTAATGTATATTACATAGAATAGACATCTTATTATCTGCCTACACAGAGCTGCTACACATGAAGGTATTAATCTTATTACTATGCTCAGTGCTGGAGCCATATAACCAGAAGGACATAAATACATTAGAGACTGTGCTAAGAAGAGCAACTAAAATGGTCCATGGCCTGTGTCACACTGCATACCAAGAGAGACTAGAGGAAGTAACGTATAGCTTGGAGCAGAGAAGAGCAACTATAATGGTGCATGGCCTGTGTCACACAACATACAGAGAGAGACTAGAGGAAGGAAACGTATAGCCTGGAGCAGAGAAGAGCAACTAAAATGATGCATGGTCTGTGTCACACAACATACAAAGAAAGACTAGATGAAAGACATGTATAGCTTGGAGCAGAAAAGAGCAACTAAAATGGTGCATGGTCTGTGTCACACAACATACAGAGAGAGAGACTAGAGGAAGGAAACATGTATAGCTTGGAGCAGAGAAGAGCAACTAAAATGGTGCATGGTCTGTGTCACACAACATACAAAGAAAGACTAGAGGAAGGAAACATGTATAGCTTAGAGCAGAGAAGAGCAACTATAATGGTGCATGGCTTGTGTCACACATCATACAAAGACTAGAGGAAGTAACATGTATAACTTGGAGCAGAGAAGACATGGGGGATATAATAGCAGCTTTCACATATATCAAGGGCGGTAACAAGGTACAGGGGGGGCATTATGCAAAGGAAGAGATGTAAGAACATGAGAACGTGTATAAACTGGAAGGTTAGAGGAAATATGTGCAACCATTATTTCACTGGAGGGGTAGTTGATGGGTGAAATAACCTCCCATGGTGGAAGAGGAGAACACAATAGAACAGTTTAAAAAAAAAAAATCAATAAAAAAAATATATATAATAATAATAATCGTGGCAGATAAACATTTGTAGAAACAAAACTAGTCGAAGGGATTTGTGTAATATATACAAATACAACACCATAAAAAATAAATGTACAGACTAGCATAGTGACTAACAAACGTGGGGTATCCCACACAAAACGGTGGATGCATTCTGAAAATCAGAATGTAACATTTAACGGCATAAAAATGTATTTACTAATAAAAACTCTCTGGTGCCCGATTAAATGCGCAATCAATGTATCAATATTAATACAAATAATCATTATGTTTGGGATACGCCACATTTTTTGTCATAGTGCTCATCTGTACATCACAAATAAGGAAGAAGCTAAGATCTCATAAGGACTACTCCCAAAAAATAAATAAATGAGTAAATGAATAATAAAAAATAAAAAGAAGAAGAAAGAAATCCAGACAAAGAGATAATCAAAAATACAACTTTAATTACAGCCATACAATAAGATTTTGCAAGTCTCGAAAAAGAAAACAAAATATTAACACGGAACCCATAACAAGTGTTTAAAAAATATCTGAATATCTAGAAAGAAACTCACGGAAAGTACATTTTTAGGGTACTTTAAATACTTCTATAAAAGGAGAAGTAAATAATGTTGTCACAGCCACAAATTAGATTCTGGCTATCAGAACATTATGTAACATAGTAGATGAATGGTAGCTAGAATCTGATTGGCTGAGATGGGCAACACCTCTGCTTTTCCTGTTCAGAGGTGTTCATAAAGCTACACGCACTGCGCAACTGATCATCCACAGACCGGGGCAATAGTAGAATCTGTTCCAATCAGTGTCCAGATGGAAAGTTCTGTAGCACACAGGCCTGTCCCTGTGCGTTAGAGCCAGAGCAGGCGGTAACATGAGGGGACAGGCAGTCTCTGGAATCTGAGGATCAGGATTCAGAGGGGATCTTGGAGTTCACCGTGTCCAGCGGCAGCCAGTGACAGCTCATTAAGGCATCATACAGCTCCTCGCTCTGGTCCATGAACTCTTTATTGGCCTCATTCACGTCTATCGGCGGATTGGGCTCTGCAGAAAACAATAGTGATAAAGTGGTAGTGGATAAGTGGAACAGTCTCCCGTCTGAGGGGGTAGAGGCTGACAAAGAGGAACAGCTTGGAATAAACATAAGGATATCCTAAGTCTTAAAATTGAGAGTCAGACAGGGTCCAGGATCAGCATGGTTTAAAAAACAAAAAAGAAAAATGGGCCAATTGTCTCTTAGCTGCCGTCACTTTCTATGGCAAAGGTCAAGCATGTAGGAAACCTGTGTCATTGTATTGCTCTGTCATTACATATCTACCTTCCAATGCCTCCTCTTCAGACACTTCGGGTGCCTAAAATAAATCAAAAGGGAAAATTAAACGGCGTTCAGCGCTCACTGTATTTATCGGTGTCCGCTGCCTCCAGCGACTGTCACAACTGCATTACAACTGATCAATAAACCCGAGAACAGTGCCATCTAGTGGCTACGTCTCCATTTTACCATTATGCAATAATAGAAAGCAGATCTCGAGGAATGCGCAAATCATCATGTAGACGCGTTAGAAAAAGTGGGAAGGGCCACATGCGATCTAAAAGCACTCACAGCGATGCCTATTATTACAAGCACTGAAGGCACGTACAATATGGGTACACAGCAGATTAGCGCAATGCAGCTACGTGTCTATATGCGTTGTGCATGAGTAGGGAAGTACAGTGAATTGCCAGCGGTAATGGAGGTTCTGAGTATGGCATATTCAAAATGAATTTATTTTCATCCTGTATTAGAAGTGATGTAATATAGGTACATTACATCACCAGCCATTCCTGACCCTGTGTAACGCTTTCTAAATGTCACTTCCTAACGGCAGGTTATGACACAGGTGGGGAAAGATCAGCCCCCTGGATATAGACATGAAATGTGGCTGGCGTATGTCTTCATGTAAACGGTCCTTTTTTACGGGTGTGGGTCTTGCGCATTAAGGACGTTCTTAATCGATTGCTTCTGCCTCGATAAGGCAAATACATCAGCTTAACCTTAACCCTCCGTGTCCCACAATCTAAGCTTCCCTTCCCTGTAGCCTGACCCTAACCCTCCCTTCCCTGTAGCCTGACCCTAACCCTCCCTTCCCCACAGTCTGATTCTAACCCTAACCCTCCCCTTCCATGGGTGGGCGGCAGGTAAGACGGGTCTGGTGGGCGGCGCTTCCGAAAATGAATGGGCGAGTACGGCAATCGGCACACTCAACCATTCTGGAAAATAGAAAATGGCTGCCTATTCGAAATAGAGAAAGCTGAAAGAGAACTTTCAGCTGCCTCTACTTCTAAACAACAGCCCTCACACCGGGGATTCCCACCACTTTTACGTCTGCATTCGACTATGGATCGCCCTTAACGTACACTGACAACATCCCTCCGCCTCCCTCGGCGCGCTAGCCACCGCTCGATTTGATCTGACTCGCTCGTGACTGTGCGCCCTTCAGTTTCGAGCATTGGCAGTAGAAAATTGCGCAAAGAAGCGTCACGTCAGCCGGTCACGCTCACCTCTGCATCGCGCCCCAATAGTCTAAAACTAAAAATGTTATGGAAAGGTTCATTTAAAATTATTTCACTAAGGAGACCTGAATCCATCTCCCCATATTGCTTGAATTTTAGAAAGATTCTGTAAACTAATATATAAATATTCTTTTTTTGAGTCATTTATAACAAAGACAAAATTTAGCCGGAAAACAAACAAAAGAAAGCCTAATTTTAATAATAAAAATGGCGTCCAGCATCCAAGGACAATGACCGGATAAAAGAACAGATTTTAAGTTTTCCAAACATTAGAGATGTTGCCCATAGAAACCAGTCTAGTCCTTTTCAACAGTGTCTGTCATAAATGACAGCTGGATTCTGATTGGTCGCTTTGGGGAACACCTCCATGTCTCCTGTATAAAGAAAAAGGCCCTCGGCATGGCCATACCTGCCAGCTGTTTGCCGTGTAGCCGTACTGGTTGAAGTTGTAGGAATTCTCCTTCTGGTCGTATTTCCAGTTGGTAAACATTTGCTGGAACTGCTGGGAGTAGTAGTTAAACGCTTGCACGTATTGTTCTGCCGCCGGGTTCCTCGCTGCGGGACTGGAAAGAAACAGAGAGGGCTGAAGAGCCTGAAATAAGGGCATTCTGACGTCACAGGTTATGGACAACCCCCCCCCAACTCAAAAAAATACCAGGAGGAAAAGCATCAATAATACGGCTAACTGGACGGATATTAAGACTACATCTCGGAACCCTCGTTTTATGATCTCCGAGTCATTCACAAACAGGAAAGGGAGAAATTGGTATTTTACACCAACTTACAGCTGCGTTACAGCCTCCGCTTCCGCTGAATGGACGCCGCCGCGGTCATCGCTCACAGTGGACGGTACTCTACTGTTTAAAAAGAACTTTATGTAAAGTTGCAAGACCCCAATAAATAAAGCTCACAGTATTGTTCTTTGAACCTATCTGACTCACTACCATTCGTTCAGAAGAAGAAAAATGATTGGACGATCACTTACCTGGAATCCGGTGGCTTGGTATAAAGGGCGTGTTTCAGCTTAAATCTCCTGGGCTATGAAAAAAAGAACATAAGAGTTGGCGGAGAACAGAAGATGTGTAGGATTCAGACGCACAATCAACACATATACAGTCACAATCACACGCAGACACTGAGCAAAATTTAAGGGCCATAACTATTAATAGCGGAGGCATGAGGAGCCGGGGAGACACTTACAGGATTAGCGCTGGGGATGAGTTTTCCGTTCACGTTAATAAGACACCTGGAGGCTGAAGCTTGGTCGGCAAATTCAACAAAACAGTAGCCGGACAGCGCCCTGTGGAAGAGGGGAATGGAGGCGACATAGAAACGCATCAGACATAAAACCGTGGCATTTTTAACAGGGATTGCAGCAATACGCAAAAAGGGTTGGATTAGATTATTTCAGTGACCGTGTCCTGCATTTTATATGTTGGCAATCCTTATACTAATCTACAAAGCCATCAATAAGACTGCACCCACATATACACCCTTACTCATCAATATATATCCCAGCTCTCTCTCACATCTTCACAGGACAAACAGCTCCTCTACACTAATCACATGCTCTGATTCCTAGTTACAGGACTTCTCCCGAGCTGCACCTACTCTCTCTTACCATACACCCTGTCTCTCTCTATAGTAATATCCCCTCAGTGCTGGTAGTAACACTGCTGTGTGACTGATCATACACAGCACTGAGCACTGTTACCATACACCCTGTCTCTCTCCATAGTAATACACCCTCAGTCCTGGTAGTAACACTGCTGTGTGACTGATCATACACAGCACTGAGCACTGTTACCATACACCCTGTCTCTCTCCATAGTAATATCCCCTTAGTGCTGGTAGTAACACTACTGTGTGACTGATCATACACAGCACTGACACTGTTACCATACAATCTGGCTGCTCCATTGTTTGATATCCCCTTATGTATCAATCCCCAATGTTATATAGGGCCTGATCCTGAACTACGCCCGCCATCGCTAGGACGGTGGCCGTAAGCGTAAGATCGGCTTTTCGTGGATCGGGCGTCCGTAGCAGCGCCATAGGGACGCTGGAGGGGACGTCCCCCAGCGTCCCTACGTTCAGGTTAGTGTAGGTGGGCGGGGGGAGGTAGTTTAATGAGGGTGGGCGGGCTAGGCGGCCATACGCTCTTGCGCGTAGCCTAGCGTAGGGTAGTCTTCAGCCGACGTAAGGAAGGGGCCATACGCACGCACAAGGGGAGTTTCGGGGTAAGTGAACGCCGTTACGCTGTGCTTTAGTAAGCACAGCGCATCGGCGTAGTTCAGGATCAGGCCCATAGAGAGTAAGCTTGTGAGCCAAGCCCTCTTCCCACCCACTCAGTCTGTCTGTTACCATCCAGTCAAGTTATAATTGTTTAATTGGTAAAGCACTACATAATATGATGGCGCTATATGAAATTCTCACCCCGTGAAGCGATTGCGGATGATTTTGACGCTGAGCGCCGCCTCGCCCATAACCTGGAAGGCTTGCATGATGAAGCTCTCGTTCATATTCTCGTCCACCTGTCAGCCAATCACGAAAAGGTCACATTAATAGAATAAAAAAACAAGGGGGAGGGGGGGCGACATTTTATTGTTATTACGTATCCAGCATCTGAGCTACACAATAACTAATGACAGTACTGGGTACAGGATTACCCACAAGGGGTCAGTGTGATGCAGGTATACAGCCATGAGACAGATGGACTAGGTATAAGCGTAGAGACATATGGAGATGGGTGCCCAGCGCGGCAGATATATAAGGTAAGGGTACCCTATACACTCTCCTTGCTTTTATGGTAGCTAAAATATACAGACCCTACATTAACATTTGTGCACTGCCCTCAAGTAAAACATGGGCGGTGCAGATAAATGGATTGTACGCAAGGGCTGAAGTCGGCTATTACTGTACAACCTGCAGCCCTCCCCCACCTACAGAGCAGAAACGCTTCCATAATACATACCAGGGAGGATCTGCATCTGCACTGTGGTCCCAAAAGGGGGCATTTTCCAATCATATTGATCAGAATACGCCCCTTTAGCGTTCGTTAGGATCCGGCCCTAAGTTATTTATCGTCGTAGGCGATTGTTTCATTCTTCCCTCCGAAAAAGAGATGGCAGAATAAGGGAGGGGCCTAATGACGTGACTTAATGCAGGTCTTAGTCTGAAGTCCCACCCCCATCTATCTATCTCTACTAAGCACACGGGAGGGGCTTGATGACACAAATAACATACCCTCCAACATGACCCATTCCATTAGGAACAAAACACTCTGCTCCTCTGTTTCAATCTGTCAGTTACTATGGTAACCTCCTGTGTTGGAGAGGCGAATAGTTTTTTAAATATCAGTTATCGGATTATATTGTACCTAAGTAGGGGGGAGCAAGACTTCAGGCCGTGATTTGCATTAAATCTCGGCATCAAGCCCAAAAGCGGGAGATTAGCCGGCTCTCACGGGACACCAGGAGTCGTGTTAATATCAGGAGTCTCCTATGTCATGAATAGGTCTATATTCTCCATGCTGAGCGGTATCTCCAACTACAACCATCACAGCACCTCCTTCCTCGTTACAGCGCCCCTACCCAGTAAACTATTCTTCACTATAAACGCAGCAATTTAATTAGTTTATTGATTTGTTTTGTGGGATTATTCTGAGTCACCGGCAAAATGCAGTCTTCTAGTTTGCCTGATGCAGCATGACCAGACAGTAATTGCACTCCTGGCGCAGTCAGGTGCTATAGGCGGAGCTCCCCCAGCCTGGAGGTTTTACTTTGTTGAATTAGACATTGAAAGTGCTAATAAAAAGGAAGCTAAGATGTGGGGGGGGGAAGTCTTCATCCTATTTGGGGGGTCTCAGGGCTGTCAGTCACCCACTGGCACCTAATAGGATTGGGGGGGATTGTAGATTCTCATAAAGACACCAGGGGGGCACTAGGACCAAGCAGATGACATCCGGGGTATTAGAGAGCAGGTATGAAGGAGGGAAAGGGAATCCCTGTGCTCTGCACACCCCCCATCTCTCCAGCGCCTCCTGCCGTCAATACTCACATCCCCCATCCACAGGCTCGCCATCTCCGCTCCCTGGACCCTGCCGCCGCTCACACTGGTCTCCGTGTACCCCCGACTACGATCAGCTGCTGATTGGCTGTCCCGGGCAGAGGGGCGGGCACAGCGACGATCATCCAATAAGAACAGACTAGAACAGTGACTTTCGGCAATGATGAAAAAATAGTGCATTTTATTAACGTGTTGCAAGGGTGGCGGCCATTTTCTCGGAGATCAAAACTTTACTTTTCTGCAATTCACACTTGTGAGTTGCCACATGCTAATAAACGAATGTAATAAATAAGCGCCCGAGAAAAGCGCATTTGGAGAAAAAATAGCACACACCCTGTACACATTATAAGTGCAAATTACATATCTAATGTACTATTCTGACAGTTTAGAGGTGAGAGGGAGCCATGTAGCAGAATTACATCAAATTAGACGACCAGAAATGTGGAGACAGACATTGAGTTGTGATGTGATGTTTCCATGCTCCATAAACAGGTGGAAACTTTTGCAATTGACTCAGGTAGATTTTGATAGCACTATCAAGGCTGCTCCAAAGGGGTGTGTCCTGTGAATAGCTCCACCCATGGGTGTGTCTAACACTGCCAGGCAAACTATTTCCCAATAAGAATAGCAGCATTTATTGATTGATAAAATGTGACTGAATAAATATTTTAAGTATTTGTGCATACTGTGTCTACGAGATCAATGACTTCTTCATCTGCCACCTCCATAGACCTTAATGCAAGGAAAATAGGACACAATTTCTAAATTCTGTAATCATACTGCAATGACTTCTGTAACTGAATCAGCATCAAGGAGATTGGCCAACACTTCAGGGAGTCAGGGAAATTACACACTTGTTACAGTGTGATGCTGACGTACGCAGCAGCGGCGCCGCGGAGGTCGGGGTGTGTGGAGGCAGAGAGCGCAAGACGGCAAATAGGTAGGAGACTTTTATTTTTATTTAAAGTTTATTAGCGGCTATAGTATGTGAGGGAGGAAGTAATGTGCAGATATAGTATGTGAGGGAGGGGGTAAGGTGCGGATATAGTATGTGAGGGAGGGTGTAATGTGTGGCTATAGTATGTAGGGGAGGGGGTAATGTGTGGCTATAGTATGTGGGGGAGGGGGTAATCTGCAGTTATAGTATGTGGGGGAGGGGATAATGTGCAGTTATAGTAT
>WWET01003791.1:34851-61119 GCA_011038615.1 Limnodynastes dumerilii | reverse complement strand
GGGGTAATGTGCAGCTATGGTATGTGGGGGAGGGGGTAATGTGTGGCTATAGTATGTGGGGGAGGGGGTAATGTGTGGCTATAGAAAAATTTCAAAAAGCAAAAATAAATGTGCCGTTTCCAAGGTTTATTCCGAGGGGGGTCTGTGTCCGGGAATTTCTTTTTCAAAAGGTGGTAACCCTATGTGTGAGTGTGTGCGCTAACACTCAAATAATGACCTTCTTCCTATTATTTTAAACCTATATCTGCACTATTCTATGGTAAGCATTCACACTCTATTTACATACCACTCATACATCACTCACATCCCCATTCATACTCTATTCCAGTGGTTCTCAACCCCATCCTCAAGTACCACTAATGGTCCATGGATGCCCCCTCCTATGGCGCAGGTGCTGTCCTCTCACAGCGCAACTCCACCGGCAAGCTTCTACCCTGCTACTTCTTCTTCCGTACGTTCTCCTCTGCCGAGAGGAACTACGGCATCCTGGACAAAGAGGTGCTTGCCGTCCAATGGGCTTTGGAAGAGTGGAGGTATTTTCTGGAGGGTGCTATTCACCCGGTCATCATGTTCACAGATCATAAGAATCTTACCTATCTGAAGTCCGCTCAGTGCCTGAATGACCGCCAGGCGCGTTGGTCACTCTTTTTGCCAGGTTCCAGCTGGTCTTTACTTATTTCCCTGACACTTAGAATAAGAAGGCAGATGCTCTCTCTTGTGTCTTTGCCCCTCCAGACTCCGAGGATCATCCAGAAGAAAGGCCTATCCTGGATCCTAAATCCATCATTTTAACCTTTTCTAATGTAGATCCACCTCCAGGTAAGATCTTCATCGTTTCTCCTCTGCGACATAAATTGTAACAATGGGCACATTGCACCCGATACCGGAGTCAAGAAAATCCTAGAATTCTTGTCACGTTCTTACTGATGGCCAACCATATGGAAGGACGTTGAAGTGTTTGTTTCATCTTGCAAAATATGTGCCCAGTCAAAGAGTTCTCGTCTCGTGGGTCTCCTCATGCCGCTCCCTAACCCCGAACTGCCGTGGACATACATTGTCATGTATTTTATTACTGATCTTCCAGTTTCAAGAGGATGTAATGCCATCTGGGTTATAGTTGACCGCTTTTCCTGTTCAGCTCATTTCATTCCTCTAAAAGGTCTGCCCACATCGTCTCAACTGGCTCGGCTCTTTGTGAAAGAGATCTTCAGTCTCCTCGGATGTTCCATTGAAATTGTTTCTGATCGAGCTGCTCGGTTTGTCTCCCGGTTCTGGAGGTCTTTCTGTCAGGCAATTGGCATCAAACTGTGTTTTTCATCTGCTTACTATCCCCAGTAGGGCTCACTGAATCAGGAGCTTGAAAAATTCCTAACAACCTGTATATCTATCAATCAGGATGACTGGGTTGATTTACTGCCCTGGACTGAATTCGCTCATGATAAATCTCCTGAAGACAAGGTCTGGCTATCGACCCGCCATCTTCGTCTCAAGGTACCCACAATGAAATTAGCCCTTGGCTTCATCAGCCCATTTAAAATCTTGCAAATGGTTAATCTGGTGGCAGCCACGCTTGAACTAACCCAAGCTCTTCGGGTTCCTAACGTGTTCCAAGTCTCTCTCATAAAGCCTCTTGCAATCAACTGCTTCACCAATGTCCATAAGCCACCAGCTCCTGTCTCCATGCTTGATCAGATGGAGTATGAGATCAGCCACATTATGGATTCTTGCTTCTCCAGGGGTTCTTTACAATATCTTGTCCATTGGAAGGGCTATGGTCCTGAAGAACGTTCCTGGGTCAAGTCCTCAGATCTGCATGCTCCCTGTCTCGTCAAAGCCTTCCATCAAAAGTTCTCCTCCAAAGTGCATTAGGGTGTCCGGAGTCCACCCTTTAGAGGAGGGTACCGTCATGATTTCTACAGTATCCAGTATGTTCTCTGTATGTTTTAGTTGCTTTGTTTACCTTTTGCTAGTCACATGGCTCCTTTCAAACACTGCTGGTGTGCACTTCTGCTGCAGGCATGTCACGGGTGCTATTGGTTGTCTTGCTGAACTCCCCCTTCACTTGCACTATTTAAAGGCCTGCCTGACATCATTGTCTTAGTCTGCTGATTCGTGTCCTCTCGCTCGCTTGTGTGTTCTGGCTCCTTGGTTTCATTCCTCAGTTCCTATCGTGCCTCCTGTTACCTCTCGCTCCAGTGTTCCACCTTCTCCGGTCTTAGTACTGCTGTGTCCCCAGGTTCAAGCTCCAACCATGCCTTTTATCCAGCTGCAGCTGCAGGGACTCCGCTACCTGTAACAACTACTCCAGCTCACCTCGGATCTCGCCTCGTCTCTGTGTCCGTGCGCTAGTCCAGAGGGCTGTGACCTGTCCTTTGCTTGCAGACACTTGACAGTGACGGCTATTCAAAGCTTCTGCACTCTACTGTGAAATCTGCTCCATACTTCCAGACCCAACGCTGACACCTGATTTACAGTCCTGGAAACGACGCCAGTGAGTACTATACTTCATCTTAGGGTTTGGGTTAGGCTGTGTTTAGGATAAGGGTTAGGCTGCAGTTAAGGGTTAGGTTGCATAACTGTGAATCATAAGGATATTAAAGATCCTAAATAAAAATCCTTTTCTCCAGATGCGTTCCTAAATATACGCACCTGGAGAAAAGAACGTTCTTAGCCGCTAAGAAGCTAGGGGTGTGGTTAGCATTTTTCATTAGGATTTGTGAATCGTTCTTACTAATCTGCTCTTTGCGTATATTTAGGAACGTTCCTAAATTCTTTCTTAAGTGTGAATTCAGGTCCATAGTGTTCAATAAAGGACAGAATGGTTGACAAAAAAAAGACCAAAGACTAGCTCATCCCATACATGCAACATGTTTTTTTTATTTGCCATGCTTTGTCACTTTGTATATGGGCACCTCTCTGTACCTTTTTCCTCACTTGAAATAACATCATTGAAGTATGCTTCTGTATGAAGTTTTCATGTCACACAGGAGTTGTGTTTCTTAAAGAATCCCTTTAAAATGAATACTGTTAAATCTAGTCAGCAACATTTTCTAGTATATAATAGGACAGTGAGAGCTAGAATCTGATTGGTTGCTATGGGCTTTCATCACTTTTCCTTTCCCGCAGTTTAGCAAATCTGTCCCGCGGCCTTTGATTGGTTGTTATTATTATAGATATTATTAGACTTTGGATAGTATTTTGAAGGCATGTCTATTTATTGTGTTCCTGGAGTCTATATAAATTGCAAGTGATAAGGTCATTTCACATTTCTCTAAGCTGTCAATAATAGCTGAATGTCCATCCAAACTTATAGTGAAAGCTTCCTTCAGTAAAAGTAATCTTATTAGAGACCTGTCCGTATTGCAGTGCAGTCAACTCTACTTAAAATATGCGTTTTGACAGGTCTCTGGCTCAAACTGAGAGTGAGGCCAATTTTAGGTTTGACATATTTATGGGAGGACACAGGAGGAAAATAATAATTAACATGCTAATTGACAGTTGGCACGACTTGATTGTTTAATATAGGGAGTTGTTTCTGTGCAGATTATTGGGTGCAGTGATTTCACCTTAAAGGAATTGTCATGTGTTCTAAATCGATTGCCCGATTAAAGAAAGTCCAGTTAAAATCCAATAAAAATGTTCCTGATTTCCCCATGCCCCAAATGGATACATATAAGGGACAGAAGAAGGACATGAACACATGAATGAAGATAATGGTTTGCATATTTTAATTCATGTGTTTATGTGCTTCTTCTCTCCCTTATATGTATCCATTTGGGGCATGAGGAAATCAGGAACATTTTAATTGGATCTTATTTAATTGGGCTACTTCTCCTATGCATGAGACTGTTATGGGTTTTACCAGTATATAATATTTATCCACTTATACTTATCATTGGTCTAGAGTTGTTCTCCCACCATTATCTTTCTGCTATATGTATTTCCTTCAGCGTTTTGGACACTCTAGGGCATTGGTGGCCAAGCTCAGGCCTCGTGAGCTACCAACGGTTCGTGTTTTCCATGTCTCCTCAGATAGTCAGAGGTGAGATAATCACTACCAACTGTAGATCTTTTTGAATTTGTCAGTCAGTAATGAACACACCAACAAGGAGACCTGGAAGACATGGACCGTTGGTAGCTCACGAGGCCCGAGCTTGGCCACCCCTGCTCTAGGGACCATCGCGTTTGCCGCCAGAATCCATGCGGAGGACGCCGTGGCAAGACTGGTGAGTACTGAGCAGAGGCTGTCACTGCTTCAGTGACAGTCTCCGACGAGCTGCAGCAGCTGCGCGCCGGGAGAGGGACGCCGTCAGGGAACCAGGAAGCAGGTAAGTGCGGCGTCTGCCGCGGTTCGTGATACTTCTGACAGCACCTCCAACACCTTTTTCTCTCTCTAAAATCCCTGCTAACAACGCTGCTTCTTCACTCTACACCAGGGGTGGCCAAGCTCAGGCCTTGTGAGCTACCAACGGTTCATGTTTTCCAGAGTCAGAGGTGAGATAATCACTAGCAACTGTAGATTTTTTTGAATGTGTCAGTTAGTGATGAACACACCAACAAGGAGACCTGGAAGACATGGACCGTTGGTAGCTCACGAGGCCCGAGCTTGGCCACCCCTGCTCTAGGGTGAGGATCTGCTGCTTACAGGACTGTATAGAACTTTTTAGTGACATATTTTCACTTTTAGTATATCGATTGCTTCTGCCCCACTAAAGAGAAGCAATCGATCCTACCAAGAACAAAGATGGAGCAGCGAACGGTGAGTATGCATATAACTCCCAACCCTTATCCTAATCCTAACCTGCCCCTTCCATTACCCTAACCTTCCATTAAGGGCCGTAACTAGGGGTGTGCGATGGGGTGGCCGCACAGGGCGCATATCTTAAGGGGACACCAGTAAGTTAATATTTAAGGTTAAATTGGCTTGGAATTCAGGGTCAGGGGGCACCATTTTTCCATTTTGCCCCTGGCGCTAAAATTTCTAGTTATGGCCCTGCTTCCAATACCCTAACCCTTTTCTCCCCGCAGCCTGACCCTAAGACTCCCCTCCTTGCAGCCTGACCCTAAAACTCCATTCACAGCAGCCTAACCCTAAGACTCCCCTCCCGCAGCCAAACCCTAATGTTACATCCTGGACTGCTACATCTTGTTCTGCCCATAGGGGCAGACCTGGAATTGTTGTTTTGTTGTGGACATTTCTTTCAGCTGCCACTAGTGGCTGCTGTTGTGCACTCTGTCTGAAACTCCTCATTATGTGTTCATTATTCCACACCTGTGGACTAGGGATTTCTGCCCCTTGTTTCCAAGCACAGGTGTGGGTCATTGATTCTGTTTCCTGCGTGTGTTAGTTTGCTAGTCTCTGCCGTGTTCCTGATTCTGCCTCCTCATTCAGGTTCCAGTTTTATGTTCTTTATCTCTGCCCTTTGTACCAGTGTCTGTACCTGTTTATCTTGATTTTCAGTCTGTTACGTTACCAATATCTTGTCTGCATTATACCATTATACCCCGTCTGCATATATGTGTTACTTTACCAGTATCTCACCTTTATCAAGTCTGTTGCATTACCAGTATCTTGTCTGCATATATCTGTTACCTTACCAGTATCTCACCTGCATCAGTTTGTTACCATTACCTGTATCTTGCCAACATTACTCTGTTACCTTGCTCATTGTACATAGTGATTTTCTGTCTTTCTGTACTGTTCTGGTTTGTTACCTTGTTATCTGCAATAAACCTTTATCTTTGATACTGTATCTGCAATCTTTGTACCGAGCCTCAGGTATCCATAACACCTAAGACTCCCTTCCCTGCAGCCTGACCCTAAGACTCCCTTCCCTGCAGCCTGACCCTAAGACTCCCCTCTCCACTGCCTGACACTTAGACTTCCGTTCTGCAGACTGCATTCCAAGACATTTATATCTGCTACCAGTTTTTATTTTATTAGCAGAAGCAACAATAAACTAGTGTCTGTTTTTCCCCTCTTTTCTATTTTAAAACACTATTATACAATTTATCTGCTGAAAAAGGCTGCCTTATAAAGTAGGAACAGCTGAAAGTTGCTTTTTCAGCTGTCCCTATTTCGAATGGCAGCTGTGGTAGAATTTTATTTTTTATGAATGAGTGAGTATGTGATTCGCATACTCACCCGTTCACTTTCAGAAGCGCCGCTGGGGAGGACTTAGGGTTAGGCTGAGGGGGAGGGGAACTTAGGGTTAGGCTGTGGGAGTGGGGGGTTAGGGAGTGGGTTGGAGGAAACTTACTTTGCTTTCGGAGCATCGTGTTCGGTGCTCCGGGGGTCGATTGCTATGCCTCATCGAGGCATAAGCAATCGATATCCAAGCCAGTTCGGAACTGGTTGGGACTGAACGGCCCTATCGAAAATTATGTCATATATAAAGCAGGGTTGTCGACTTTTTCCAGCTTCCCTCCGGGAGATCCTGGATGGAAGCTAGCAATGCATGCAGGGGGCGGGGCTTAATGAAGTGATTTATGCAAATCGCGTCATTAAGTCCCATCCTCTGGATCATACTTTCCCGATTTTAGCTTAAATAGGCATTGGGACGGTGCTTGATGGCGCAAATTGTGTCATCAAGTCGCTCCCTCACACTAGCAACACTAGTATACTAGTGTTGCTAGGCAGAGGGGTGGGACTTGAGGCCATGGTTTCCATGAAACCATGGGCCTCAAGTCCCTTGCGGGAGATTTGCTGGCTCTCCCGGGATACCGGGAGAACTGCCCGAATTTCGGGAGTCTCCCAGACATTTCGGGAGAGTCGGCAACTCTGATATAAAGATAAAAAACAAACATTGCCCCATTCACTAAAGGCCATGGAAATGGAAATAAGGTGAGATTTTCTTATTAGAGTTATCTATTAAAACTGTTACATTGGGAATTATATTCATAATATAACTATGAAGAATATTTACATTTTTACTTCCATAAATATTTTACTTTAATTATAAAAACAATGAACTTTTTTTTTTTTACCGGTTCCTAATTGTTGTAGCCTTGGTTTCCAGGAAAATGAAGGATATAGTTCTTGGTGAGTCTATAATACTGAGACAATGTAAAACATACAATGGGCTGGATCCAGACTTAATTAAGTGCATGAAATTAGTTACTCCTGGGCTAAACCATGTTGATTGCAGGGGGAGTCAAGTTAATTGTATTCTTTGCATGCAGGGATATATCTTTACAAAAATCTGAGGCTAAAATGGAAAAGCGCAGAGGTAGTGAGATGTATACAGAACCAGCCTATTCTCACAGTGGCATACAGGGGAATGAATACAAGTCCCCAATAATTAAGTCCACAGCTGATGGTGGTTTAATGGTAGAGATCCTGGAATGATAATTACTCCCGGGGTAGATTTCACCAAACCATTAATACCATAAAATAAAAGGATAAACAAATACACATTAGTAGGTAACCGAACAGTGTTAAAAATATTCCGTCCCCTGACATCCATCCTACTAGACAGCAGCAGGAGCGCTCAAGACTAGATGTTTGTGAGGGGGGGGGGGTGTCCCAGGGTGACTGCTCCAATTGGCCTGTGGTTAATCCAGCCCTGATGCTATCATATATTTAACGTGTTGGATCTAGAGCACTGTGTTCTGCATATTAGATAGATTTTTAAGCTATCTTGTTTTATATCTTGTTCCTGTGTTTTGTGTTTCAAATTAAGCACAGTGAGACTGTTCTCAGGACCTATCTGGACAAACTGATATTATAATAAGATTATCTTATACCTACCATCATTTAATTTCTTCCATTACGGTCACATTGATCAGGTTACAACTAAGAAAAATGTTGGCATGGCATCATAACTCCAACATACAAAATTTGAGATTAAATTACATTTTTTTAAATTTCAAAATAAAAAAAAAAGCCTTGTGTCTGTTCCTCTACTCTGTCCTGTCCTCATCCTCGCTTTATCCGCTCAGAGGGTGGATTACTGACCACTAGAAAAAAAATTCCCTTAGTATTTTCTATGCCTGCAAAATAAAAATAAATTTAGGAACTTCGCTGGGACAATGTAGATCAATTAATCCTACTGGGTGACATCATTGGGTATGGGGCATTTTACCGCGTTATAATCGTGACATTTTGATGTTAATAACAATCATGAAATTTTGACATAAAATTTTTAAACAAAGGAGAAATAACAACAAACACAAATGTATTTTGACAATACAATTTTATTTAATCTTGATACAAAGATTTAGAAGTATAGCATTTAAGCTTGTGGGCAGGACCCTCTTATCCCCCTAGTTTGTTACTATAGTTTGTCTTATAATGATTGTTTAAAATTATAAAGCTCTCTGAATCCTGAAATCTGTCCTCGAAAAAATTCCAACTGCGGGAAGGGACATTTCAGGAATCAGAAGCACTTCCGCTCTGTGGAAGGAGGGAGGAATCAAGTTTGTACAGTGACTGTTGGCTTCAGTCATAGGTAACCTTCAGCTGTCCAAGGGTTGTGAAACTTCAACTCCCAGTATGCTTCAATAGCATGGGCATTCCCATATGAGACTTAGTTTCACACCACTAGTGCCACAAGTTTCCTATTCCTTCATTAACACAAAAAGTAATACACTGGTGGTCTTCCTTGCTCCAGCAGTGGAAGCACATTAACATGTAGTAGAATGCCATTAACACAATGTAGACTCAACCATTAACATAGTGGTGGACAATCTTGGTCCTCATGATCTACCGATGGTCCATGTTTCCTAGGTGCTCCAACACGCATGTGCTCCAAAAAGCAGACCTTGAAAACATGGACCCTTGGTAGACCACAAGGACCTATCATTTCCACCACAAGCCTTTGTAATCTTCACGATTAGGCTTCAAAGGATGAAGTCTGGTAACACCAACAAAATTATTTGCAAAGAAAGGAAAACAGCTTAAACAAAACAGGCAAATTAAGGCAAGAAAATTTGGGTCAACAAAATCTTCATTTCAGTGGATGTATCTCATCTGCGTCCATCACAGATCTCTAGAAAAGAACAAAGGCAATATAAGAGTGCAAAAGTGACCTTTGTTTATTTTAATATTATACGGTGACGTTCATGGGCAGAAGCTCTGGACTTTCCCTGCGGCATACGCCAATAAATCCATGAATGGGAATTACCAATGCATCTGCTGAAGAACTCTGGTTTTCATAGTAAATGACGAGGACACTGATTATTATTTTTTGTGATGTTTACATTTTTGCTGCACAGACATGGAACTCACCATCATCCATATTCAGACCTAGGAGTGCCATCCTTACACATGGAGTCGTGAAAATCTACACGTAAGTGACTAGTGCGCTCCCATGACGCTCCCCTCTGTTGGGCGGAATGTTGCTGACTTCTGCGACCATAACCCTACCTTAACTTCTCCACACAGATTGCTGACCTGCAGAAGGGCCTAACCCCGCCCACCCTTTACAATTTAAATGCCTCTCCCCGCCCACATTGCATATTCTCAACTCTGTGCACACTGAGATCTGATGTGTAACATCTGCTGTGCGCATGCGTAGATGTTACTTTCAAGGTGACTTATGCAAGTGGCTTGCGTAGGTCCCCTTGCGTTATTAGGTCTGGATCCGGTCCCATATCCAGTAACATACACCGTAACTTATATTTAATTGTAACAAAAAGCAATATTGTGCATTTTATTACTGAGAAATTGGGTAAACATGCCCGTACTGCACCATACCTCCCAACTTTCCCAGATGGCAGCCATGCCCCCTGATCCACCCAGACTCCACCCTGATCCACCCCTAAATAAACATATTTGGTCAATACAATGCCCTTTAGCTAAGGTTCGCGTTTTAAACAGGCCACGTGTGTGCCAGCCTTGTGTTGCTGTACTTTTGCAGACAAATTAAGATCTTGCTCATTTGCAGATGTCAACCACAAAATAATGCTAAATACGCTATATACTACAGTCAACCACGTGCTATGTAAACCTTGGGACAACCACCAGATTATCAAACAATTTGGAATGATAATTTGACAGTGTTTGAAGATTTATGGTCAGTCAATTCTGCTAAAAAAGAAAAAGAAAAGCTGTAAACCATCATTTTTATCATCTTGTCACCTGAGTGGATTATTCAGGATGCCCCTCTGATTTGATGATTTGTGGACCAATATTGTGCACTTTGTACCAGTTTGTGGACACTCCCAATTATCTGGCAGACATTCCCCAATAGATTATCATAACCTCCAACATTTTATAATAGAAAATCCGTACACTTAGGGGCGTGGCTTGTCCTGTGAATGGGCGGGGCTTTAATCTGCTCTCATTTGCATGTATGATAAGGTGTAAAATCTCATTTACACCTTATCATATGTGCTCAGCACTCACGGGAGAGGGTCTTGTCACTATAACAGAGCTGTAGGAGTCTGTCCCTGCAGCTCTACTATAGAGATCAGATGCAGAAGGGCTGGAAAAGGAGTACATGGGGGAGGGAACAGCTAGGGTCAAAATTCGGTACAGGAGCCCTTTTAGCCGGTACAGACCATTAAAAACTGGTACTGTACGTGTTAAATAGGAACAGTTGGAGGGTATGGATTATAGGGGCTGATTCAGAGTAGCACTTTTTTTTTAGGTACAAGTGTAGACCTGTGCAATACCAGGTTGAACTGTAAGGGGAAGCAAATATAAACTGTGAAAGCAGATTTAGAATTGAGAGGTGAAGTTTTTTGGCTCAACTCTAATTTATAGATTAACATAAAGGTATGCAGTATGTGAGTTCTGGTGAAATATGTACAACAAACTGTGGGTTTATTCATGTGCATGTACTTACCTTGGAGGGACAGCAGATGGCGATATATTCAATTAAATGTGTATTGTTTGTCTGTATATTCCTGTACTTGCTTGCACTTCCTGTTTTACATGTGTGTTCTAGTAAACATGTCTGAAGGGGAGCCATGGAGCCTTGTTGCAGACATGTTGTGTTTAAGTTACTGAAAGTTGATGTTTGTCATCCTTATATTGATCCTGTTACCCAGTACTGTATAAAGAAGTTATACTTTACAAAACTGGTCCTGTCTCATTGATCTTTTATGATCATGGGCTGGATCCAGACTTAAGAAAGTGCTTGAAATGAGTTACTCCAGGGATAAACCATGTTGATTGCAGGGGGAGCCAAGTTAATTGTATTCTTTGCATGCAGGGATATATCTTTGAATTGCTTGCTGCACACAGATACTGACCAGCTTTACTATCACACTGTTATTTAGACTTGGGATAGGAAACATCACCTCTCAACTTTAATACTGTTTGCAACAGATGAAATATGACTCCCCTGCAATAACCATGGTTTAGCCCAGGAGTAATTCATTGCAAGCACTTACTTAAGTCTGGATCCAGCCCCATGTGATTATATTTTATTTATGAGACCTCCCGCTGAGTCTATACAAGATAAAAGTAATTCAGAGTGCATTCAGATCGCAAACCAGAGACAACACCGCACTGCAAGTCCCAGCAGGTGCTGACAGCAGACTGTGTAATATACACAAGAATCACCCAGGAGAACATTAAGAGAAAACTGTGTGTAAAACAAGTGCAATACTTCAGAATAACAGAGAGATTCATACAAAAGGGGATATGTCTAATCACACAGATCTCAGATTAGCTGTAAACAAGCTTTCTAATGAAAACTATCGGATATGGAAATTTTAAATAGAAATGCTATTAACCAGAGATGATCTATGGGAAGTCATAAATACAGACAGACCTGTAGAAGAAGATCAGCAGTGGATTAAGAAGGACAAACAGGCAAGAGCAACCATAAGTTTACTGGTGGAAGATGATCAGCTCATACACATAGGACAAGCAAGTACAGCTAAAGGCATGTGGATAGCATTACAGAGAGTGCATAAAAAATCAAGTTTGAACAGCAAACTATTCCTATTAAGTTATAAGTTATACCTGATAAGGCTTAACAAAAGCAAGACAATGCAAGAACGCATTAATGCACTACCAGAGATAAGTATACAGCTCCGGTCAATAGGAGAAGAAATTAAAAGCAACCACATAGTAGCTATTCTCCTGTGCAGTTTACCAGATACATATGGTGCACTAATAAATACATTGGAAACGAGACCTGAAGCAGAAATCTCACTAGACTTTGTGAAGAATAGGCTCATAGAGGAGTATCAACGCAGAAAAAAGCTTAGAGTGTTAAAGAGTGATAAAAAAAAGCACTTAAAATAGTGGACATTAAGCCACACACTAGAGAAACGAGCATGTTTCAGATGCAAGAAAGTGGGTCACCTAAAGAAAGACTGCACAACGTGGAAGGCAGAGCAGCACAGACCACTTGAAAGATCACACAAGCAAAGAGCCAAAGCCACACTTACAGATACAAGTGTACACAAATGGAGTGGAACATTTAAAGCAACAGTAGCCCAATTGTCAGACAAATGGTATGTAGACTCAAGAGTGACTAGTCACATGAAGAATAACAAGGACTTCTTTGCTAAGCTTAATTTGAACCATAAAGAAACAACTACCTGGCAGATGGTAAAAATATCACTGCAGAAGGGAAAGGAAATGGTCAATTCCTATACTCCAAGGGTGATGGCAACTACATACAGATACCCATAACAGATGTACTATATGTTCCCAAGCTCCAAGGAGAACTATTGTCAGTAAAGAATTTAGTAGAAAAAGGACTTATGGTAAAATTTAAGAATAACAAGTGTTTTATCCAAAATGGAAGAGAAACGCTAGCTACAGCCAAAATAGAAGAACATTTATATTGTCTGGATATCGCACTGCAGCAAGCAAAGCTAAGTGCACACAAACAAGCTGACTGTTTCCACAAGTGGCATAGAAGATTAGGGCATAGACACCCAGATTGCATAAAGGAAAAGCAAGGAGAGACCTAGCCAGGGATCTCACAGAGTCAGATTGTTCAGAAGTTATGAAATGCCGATGCTGCATAAAAGCAAAAGCAACAAGGGTTTCAATTCCAAAGAAAAACGAAAGCAGAGCTTCAAGAACATTAGACCTTGTACATAGTGATGTATGCGGGCCTATGAAAATACACACAGGAGGCCAAAGGTATATGCTGACATTAATTGACGACTATTCCAGGTTCACAGTCACTTATCTAATACAAAGCAAAGACAACATTTTAGACAAGCTGCAAGACAATGTATCCATGACCAGAAACAGATTCAAGAGGAATATGCAGCAACAACGGTGGTGAGTTCACCGGGAAGAAAGTAAATGTTATTCAATGCCAAGTAGAGGACTCAGCATTGAACATCAGAAGACAGTACCATACACAACAGAGCAAAATGGTGTATCTGAGAGGAAAAACAGATCATTAACAGAAATGATAATATGTATGCTTACAGATTCAGGACTACCTGATAAATATTGGGGTGAAGCAGCGATGACCACTTATCTTCAAAATAGACTACTCTCCAAAGCAGTAAGGAAAACACCCCATGGGCAATGGCACAGTAAGAAACCCAGACTAAAGCACATTAGAATTTTCGGATGCAAAGCCTTCGCCTACATTCCCACAGAAAAATGGAGCAAGCTACAGAACCGAGCAATAGAAGGAGTTCTAGTCGGTTACAGCGAACATTCAAAAGGCTACAGAATTTTAAATGAAAAAATTGGAGAAGTAATTATAAGTAACGGTGTGACGTTCATGGAAGAAACAAGAGATGATGTCATAATTCCAGCAAACCCAATTGAAGAGAGAATACAGAATCCAAAGAAACAGATGAAGTAGAGATCACTCAAGAAGTCGAGGTAAAACACAAGACAGATACTAGCGACACTCAGGAAAATATAACAAAAGTAGTGAGACGCTTTTCAAGAGAAAATAAAGGAACAGCCCCTGTACGTTTATCTTACAAAGCAAAAGCTGCTAACATACGAGAACCTACATCATGGGAAGAAGTTGATAATTAACCAGAAAGAGAAGCACAGAAAGGGCTAGGAGTCGCAAAGGAAAAAATTGAATCAATGAAAGACAACCAGACATTTACATTGACCAGATTACCAGTAGATAAAAAGGCCATTGGATGTAAATGGACTTTTAAGGTCAAGTATGATACTGAAGGAAAAGTAGACTGGATGCTAAAGGATATTCACAGAAATCTGGAGAAGATTATGATGAAATGTTTGCTCCAGTAGTAAAGCACAACACCATAAGAACCTTACTCCTAACAGTAGCCATTAAAGGTAAGCAGGTGAAACATTTTGATGCGAAGACAGCTTTCCTTCATGGTGAACTAAAAGAAGACATACATGGAACAACCACTAGGTTTGGTGAATTCTCAAAAACCATGTATGTAAGCTTAACAAAAGTAAATGAAGTCTTGATGGAGAAGGGGTTTGTCAGAAGTAAAGCAGACCCCTGTCTTTATACAAAGTTAATAGAAGAAAGATGGTTCTATGTATTAATTTACGTGGATGATTTGCTAGTTTGTTTTGAACAAGAAGGGGAGGAAATTGAACTACTACAAGAACTTAACAGTCAATTTGAAACAAAAGACCTAGGACACGTAGCACATTACTTGGGAATGCAAATCTCAAGAAAAGAAGATGGAACATTCACATTGAGTCAGAAATGCAAGATTCAGGAAACCATTGAGGAATTTGATATGCAAGAAGCAAAGATAGCAAACACTCCTATGGAGACAGTTTATGTAAAGGAATCAAATGATCAGAGTAGACTGATACAAGAAAATCATCTATACAGAAAAGCTAAAGGTAAATTGCTATACATTGCATCTATCACTATCTGTTCAACTATCTGTCATTGGAAACTACTGAGGAGGAAACGGATCTAGGAGTCATTATTTCATGTGACTTAAAGATAGACAAGCAATGTAACAAAGCAATGAGAAAGGCAAGTCAGATGCTTGGTTGCATAGGGAGAGGAATTAGTAGCAGAAAGAGAGAAGTAGTGATGCTTTTTATAGATAGTTGGTACGACCTCACCTAGAATACTGTGTTCAGTTCTGGAGGCCATATCTTCAGAAAGAAATTCATACATTAGAGACTGTGCAAAGTAAAGCAACTAAAATGGTACATAGCCTGTGTCACAAAACATACCAAGAAAGGCTAGAGGATGTATAGCTTGGAGCAGAGAAGGGAGAGGGGGTATATGATAGCAGCTTTTAATTATATCAAGGGTTGTGACCGGCTAGAGGATTATGGCATTTTTCAAAGGAAGTGGTGTAATAGAACACGAGGGCATGAATATAAACTGGAGGATGGTAGATTCAGAGGAAATGTGCGGATAATGATGTCACTGAAAGGGTGATAGATAAGTGGAATAGCCTCCCATCTGAGGTGGTTGAGGCTAACATAGTAGAACAGTTTAAACAAACTTGGATAAACTAAATCTTAGAATAAATTAAGGGTAAATATAATCTAGGGTCAGTATAGTTTTAAATAAACAAATGGGCAGACTGGATGGGCCATGTGGCTCTTATCTGCCGTCACTTTCTATGTTTCTATGTCACCAGACCAGATATATCCACAGCAGTTTGGATCTTAAGCAGAAAAGTTTCCAAACCAACACAGATAGACTGGAATGCAGTAAAGGGAGTAATTTGTTACTTAAAGGGAACAATTAACAAGAAGCTTAAACTCTCAGCAAGCACAAGTCACAAGTTAAGTGGAGAAAATAGCTCTATAGGCCCATTCTAACCGGGGACCCACACCCTTCCGAAAGGTAAGTAAGGATTCTAACCCCAACCCTCTCCCTAATCCTTACCCTAACCCTCCCATCCCTGCAGCCAAACCCTAAGTCTCCCTTCCCCACAGCCTGATCCTCACCCCCCCTTCCCTGCAGCCTGATTCTAACCCTAACCCTTCCCTTCCATTATTATTATTATTATTATTATTATTTATTATTATCGTTTATTTAAAAGGCGCCACAAGGTGTTTGCAGCGCCGTACAAAATACAATATGGTAACTCAGACAGGGCTGGAGACACAAATTACAGAAAATCCACAAGTGGATATTTGTTCTCAATCGGAGAAGGATTAATCAGCTGGATAAACAAGTAACAGTCTTCTGTAGCACTGTCATCTACAGAGGCTGAATATATCACAGCAGCTCACACCAGTCAGGAAGTGATATAGTTAATGCAACTACTATCAGACCTAGGAATACATCAAGAAGAACTCATCAAGATATATGAGGATAATGTGTATTATTAGCACAAACAGAGAGTGAATCCAAGAACCAAGCATATGATGCATAATTTTTTGAGGGATCTACAAGAACAAGGTATTATAGAGCTGAACTATTATCCAACAGAAGATATGATTGCTGATATCCTGACTAAACCTCTTATCGGAGAGAGACATTGGAGACTTACATAAAAGATGGGTTTAATTGAGGAAACCCAGTCTGTTGAGAAGGGGTGTTGGAATATGTACAACAGACTGTGGGTTTATTCATATGCATGTACTTACCTTGGAGGGACAGCAGATGGCGATATATTGAAATACATGTGTATTGTTTGTCTGCTGTATATTCCTGTACTTGCTTGCACTTCCTGTTTTACATGTGTGTTCTAGTAAAAATGGCTGAAGGTGAGCCATGGAGCCATGTTGCAGACATGTTGTGTTTAAGTTGCTGAAAGTTGATGTTTGTCATCCTTATATTAATCCTCTTACCCAGTACTGTATAAAGAAGTTATACTTTACAAAACTGGTCCTGTCTGATTGCAAGGTAACTTCTGTGATCTTTTATGTATGAGACCTCCTGCTGCACACCTATGGTATTTCATCACCACATGCCAACAAGTGCTATGTGCAAAAGTAAAGTATTTTCCCTGCGTGCAAAAGAACTCCAATTAATTAGCTCCCCTATTCTTGTAAAAATGGTTTAGCCGAGCTGTACGCTTGCTCCTGTTTTGGCCTTATGCTGGCCATACACTATAGTGATTATCGGCCCAAACACCCAATTATCGGGTGATCGGATCAAAAATCGCTCTAGTTAATGACCAAAATCAATTTTTAAAACTTCAATAAATGCACCAGAAATGCTCGGGTATGATTATTGGATTTTTAAACATGTTTTAAATTGGGCGCTAGCGCCTGATATTTTAAGGAAGCCAATCAGCAAGCTGAATGGCTCGCTGTCCCTGTAATAGACGCTGCTGCAGATCTATGTACAAAGCTGCTCTGACAGCTTTGAAGGTATACTTCAAAGCTGTCAGGGCAGCTTTGTACATAGATCTGCAGCAGCCCCATAGAGAGCGCTGCCCCCGCCTCTTCTGCTAGGACTATCGGTCCCAGCAGAGGAGGTGTATGGTGCAGATAACCAGACATTTCCCTAGCGGGAAATTGTCCCGTTTATCAAGCCACCCCCTGCTGGGACCGATAATCTTATTAGTGTATGGCCAGCTTTACTCTCAAACTTTGAAGTAGCCCCGTAGTGAGTAGACAATAATATGACAATGACCGGTGTGACAATTTTGCATTAATGATTCTGCTCTGAAGAACAATTGGTACAATATGGTACAGATATTGGATGCTTTCAGTATAATGGGCTGTATTCAGAGATCTGTTTTTGAGGGGAGTTGCGTGCGTATTTTTAGGATCGGATCGTGTAGTAACTTTTACGCTATTAACATTGACTATACACGCGTAAGTGCCTAACGGACGTACGTGTGAATCGCACTTGGGGACATACACACGGAAATCCGACGGACGGAAACATTTACATAAAAGTGGGTGGGGAGAGGCATTTAAACGGACGCATGGAAGCGCGGTTATCAGGAATCGCACAAACGGAGCACATATATATGCACGTAAGTACAGACGGAAAGAATAGAGTGGTCTATGGACTCGTAAGTCCTCATCCGCATGTCCGGGAGAGGGGAGTGTCGGGTTTGTTGGTGGGTGTTTCCTTGCTCAGGCCGTTCGTATAATTGCGTACATTAAAAAACGGATCTCTGAATATGACCCAATGGGACCAGTTATCTGATCTGTCAGTTTATTGTTCCAGTGTGTGGCCAGTCTAAGAATCAGCCCCATTGACTCCTGTGGCCCATATTCAAGAGATTTCTGGGAAACAGACAATGGTTATAAATGCTTCCGTCTGAACCTGGTTCCTCCCTGTGACTTGTTTAACTTACATGCGAGATTTGCAGAAAGACATCAAAAGCACCAGCAAAGGCGTCAGGACTAAGAGAAATCCGCAAGCGTCTGTAACGATAAAAGAGGGGTTTTTTTTGTGAATTTTGCTCTTAAATGCAACAAGAATCCGCATGAGACAATCTACATTTTCATTGCCTGAAGTGTAGAGCATTAGGAAACAAAAATATGTAAACTATGCAATGGTGACACTTCTGAGTGCATGGACTTGCACCTTTCACCCTCCCCTCATATTCCAGCAGATTTTTTTGAGCCCTCATTTCACGGGGGGGAGACACTTCAGCCACTTGTGGAGCTGTCATGCAATCTCTTGAATTACCTGCAGCAGTAGACTTGTTCGAGAGACTTCCCAAATTCTGTACTCTTGTCTTCAAACCATCCTCCATGGACGGGTTTTCGCCTATAAAAACACAGGTTGTATATTAGGGCAGAGATTAAGCTTAAGTGATACACAGGCTATGTTACTATAGGTATAATAGACTAGATTCATACCTCCGTCTGACACCCAGTTTACACACACAAAGGGCCGGATCCGCACTTCATAATGTTATAATATGCGTAAGAACGATGTCTGGAGTTGAGGGCAGATGCACCCTCCAGATGACGGGAATTAAGAAGAAAGCGGCTGGTGTTCCCCTCCGTCCACCATGGTGGGCAGGGGGGAAGCATTTTATTTTTACAAGCTCATCCGAGTGTGTGACTTAAAGCTGCCTTATGGCACAAAATCTGTGCACAAGAGAGGGTAGTGACAGGAGAGTTTATTCCCCTCTTCCGTGTGGACAGGCAGACATCCATACCTGCGGTAATCACACAGAGGTCTGGATCCGATCCAGTGCCTTGAAATATTATCGCTGCTTACCTGTAACTGTATCATTGTCTCTAGACACATGTGCATCAGAGTCGTCCTCCACGGGTGTTCTCTCCTCTGAAAGAATAAAAGTACACAGATTTTACATAGGGGTAGAATATATATATTTTTTTATATATATATTTGATATACTTTTATATAGTTTTTGAAGAGTAAGTGTATAGAGACCTCATTTATTTAAACATTTTTTCAGGGTCTAATCAGCCAATAACAGGCAATTTTCACAGACAGTATAAGAAAGTAAGACACTCTGTTGGGGCTGTTGCAGCTCCTCTAAGGCGGAGCTACATTCATAATTAGAGACTCTAACTATTCAAAAGTCCTAAGCAGGGGCATAACTACAGGGGGTGTGGCTGCTCCGGAGGGGGGGGCAGACCCCCTCTGTACTTTAACCAAACTGTCAGTCTGAAAGCTTCTATCAGGCAGTGGTCCTGCCCATCTCCCCCACCAGTCCTGCCTGCCTCCACCCAGTCCCATCCATGCAGACTCAACTCCCACATCCGAGTCTGTCACCTTCTACTCCTGACTCTAAGGGTGGTACTATAGAAATATATGCTGGAAATAAAACCAACAAGTGAATATAATACAACTTCTAAAAACGTTATAAAGGATTTGAAATCTGATTATAATTAATATTTTCTATTATTATTATTATTATTATTATTTATTTATCAAATAAATAGAGGGTAGCTCCAAGTTAATGTGAATTAGAGGCCTTAACAATTCAAAAGTCCTAAGCAGGGGCATAACGACAGGGGGGTGGGCTGCTCCGGAGGGGGGGGGGGGCAGACCCCCTCTGTACTTTAACCAAACTGTCAGTCTGAAAGCTTCTATCAGGCAGTGGTCCTGCCCATCTCCCCCACTAGTCCTGCCTGCCTCCACCCAGTCCCATCCATGCAGACTCAACTCCCACATCCGAGTCTGTCACCTTCTACTCCTGACTCTAAGGGTGGTACTATAGAAATATATGCTGGAAATAAAACCAACAAGTGAATATAATACAACTTCTAAAAACGTTATAAAGGATTTGAAATCTGATTATAATTAATATTTTCTATTATTATTATTATTATTTATATTATTATTTATATTATTATTATTTATATTATTATTATTATGAATAATAACGTTTTTATAAGGTGCCACACGGTATCTGCAGTGCCTTACATAGGCAATAGTCACATGTACAATACAATTAACAGACAGTACAAGTTGAAATAAATAAAGAATACAATACAAGTACAATACAAAAATAAAATAAAATAAGGTATGGGGAGTAAAGATGCAGGATATGTGCATAGCAGCAGATGAATAAGGAGAGAGATAGGCAGTAGAGAGAATGAATGAGGACAAGGTAGAGGGGTGCTGACATGCTAAGTGTTAGGGGGTGAACAAACAGGAGACACAAGGATGAAGATGGGAAGGCAGGTAATCTTAGCTGGAGGAAGGACAAGCTAGCCTGAATAAATGGGTAGGAAGGATTGGAGGGTGTTGGATTACATGATAGGTTGTGGTAAGTTGTTCCAGTGCAGAGGGGCAGCTCAGGAGAAGGCTTGGGTGCGGGGGTGAGAGGTAGTTATCAGGTTGGAATTGATTCGGCGGTCACCAGCAGACTGTAGGGGTTGAGTGGGAGTGTGGATGGAGATAAGAGAGGAGAGGTAGTGAGCGGTGGAGGAGAGGTAGTGAGCGGTGGAGGAGAGTTAGTGAACAGTGGAGGAGAGGTAGTGAACAGTGGAGGAGATGTACGGAGTGGTGGAGCAGGAGAGAACCTTTTAAGTTGTGGTGAGGATCTTGAAGAGAATCCTGAAAGGGACAGGAAGCCAGTGTAGAGCTAGAGAGGGGCGGTGGAGGCAGTGTAGAGATAGACAGAGAGGGGTGGTGGAGGCAGTGTAGAGATAGACAGAGGGGGGGCGGTGGAGGCAGTGTATAATAATGATAACATTACCTTTCGGCAGCAGGTTGATCATGTCCGACTTTCCACGTCCATTACCATGTTCAAGTATGAGCTGTGGACACAAGCCATTATGACTGGGGGCTTGGATGTAGAGAAACGTGGCATTGTAAAAACAGTAGTGGTATCGATGGGCCACTATAAACATCTTGGGGCACATCACCCCGTCGTTGAGCCGGTAGACATCCATAGTATTTTTATCCATAATGGAGGGATCCATGGTAAATGTCATAGAAGCGTGGCAATATTGTGTTACTGAGGAAAAAACAATTTGCTTTAGACATTTGATCAGAGATCTTCATTTACAAAACCTCCATCACTTTCATGCGAACGGGGATGGCCTTTATCGCCTGAAACCGAAGTCTTTTATATTTCCAATGCTATCATCCATGGAAACCATGGCATTCGATACACCAACGATCCGCTGATCATTGTTATGATAAATATTAGAGCGGAGTTTCTCACTCAGCTTCAAACGTACAAATCTGATTGTGTGAATTCCAGCAATTCTCTCCATTTACCTCACTTTTCCTCCCATTAATAGCTGTTATTAGGAGGAGGGAGGGGGGTGTATATAAGGGAAGACCACTGGAATATATATGTATGTCAATAAAAAATAAATAAATAAATCATTAAATAATAAACTATTTTATTTCAAAAATTTTGAACAATAAAAAAAAATAATTATTACAAATGCTCGCGCACACACATATATAATATATATTTTGCCCACTGGTATCAGCAATGGTTTTCATTGTTAATATGAACAAAGAACACCATTAAGTATTCCAGGGGGCAAAAAAGAGACTTCTAGTGGGCAGGCTGGCCAGTCCAGTCATCCAACTCATCTAGAGGCCTTCCTTATACCTCCAAAACAGCTGAGGAGCTGCTCATCCCACACATGACTCCAAGCACAAAATGCAGGTTACGTGGACTTACCGGGTAATCCATGGGTTAATGTGGGCAGGCTCAGACCTGTAAATAGGGTATATCTATTAATTTTTTTGTACTTGGCACAATGGGGTAGATCCAGACCTATGTTCCCTTTCCGTTTCAACACGTAGCGTAATTACCATGCACTCCCCTAGGCACGCCCCTCGGTCATACGTACTTTTGCCGTTTTTTACGCTTCCCAAACCCTACCTCAACTTTTCCAAACATAACTCCTGTCGGCCATAATGGCTGCACGTACTTCCGCGCCTAAGCACGCCCACACTGTACGATTTAATTGCCTCACCCCGCCTCCGAAGCGTAATTACTGGGTGTCGTATGGCTGGCACGCCCCTTCGTTCGTAGTCATGCTTCTGATAGAGGGCTGGTAGGTACATTCAGAGTTACTTGGTGTAACATTTGGCGCGCGTATGCGCATTACATACAAAATTGTGTATTTACGTCACCGGTTGGCGTAAATACTCTAACGTGCTTAGTTCTGGATCTATCCCCATGTAACTAAAATTGTATTCTGATAGGAGTTTACCCCAATGTCAATACATCACATGATAATAACAACAGAAATACAATAATAATAATATAAACACTTTTAGCTACTTACCAATGATAAACAAGGCAAAGAGTTTTTCTAGGGTCAGACCTGTAGAAAGACCATATTCATTAGTTATGCAGTGAGCGGTGAGGACGTCTGTGTTGATACATAGAGAGAGGGGTTATCTATATTGTGCATTTACTTAGATGGAAAACCCATTGCAAATGATCTTAACTAAACCTACTGTATCTAAGTCCCGAGCGTGCCTATAAGGGGGGGTGGGGGTGCAACTGCTATGTATAGTGCTGAGCACACGGAGCTTCTCACAGCTTCTATCAGGCCCCCATCTATCTGATCTCTAATGTACATAAAATCATATCTAGCAATATCTGGCCCTCTCGCTAGGTCTCTGGTGGACTCTCAGGATTCCTTAGCGGATTAAGATTTTTGATGTTTGATCCCAGAGCTTTACCACTCTAGAGGTGCAGTACAAGGTTCTCACCCGCTGACATGGTTGTCTCTCTGTTCTTCATAAATGTCTCCCAGGGTTTTAGATAGATGTTGACGTTGTCCCTCATTGATAGAAGACCCTCTTCCAATATATAATGTATAACCCCGGGGTCCTGTACCACATTTTTGGATTCTCAGCATCACACTTTTCCCCTTATCCTTTTTACAAAAAAAATTTGTTTCTAAAAAACATCCAAAGCAGTCCTTCCTTCCAAGCTACAATCTGCTGCCCGCTACTATTAGGGCCTGGTGTGATAGGATTGACCTTAGTATGTACTGTACATAAAGTGCAACAAATGGGCGCTGCAAATATAGCTACCTCCTCTAATGAGGTCCCAAAATACACTGAGGCTGCTCACTTAAAGGGGTGAGAAATCCCCTCTCAAAAAAAACACAAATATAGTAAGATAAGCGCTCAAAGTGTAAAAATAGATTTATTAGAAGATATAAAAAATAAATTAAGTAAATCAAAATATCAGATAATGTGGGTCACTAGAAAAATATATAATAAATTCGTACAAAACACATACAGCTGTGACAGATATAAATAGCACTATCCAATTGCAACAATAGCTAAAATATAGTATGCACAGGAGAATCTTGGCACAGATGTAAGACAATGTTGCTCCTTTGGTAGCTGGTTAGCTACTAATTAGATGGTTTGAAACAAAGTAACGGGCGTCCCCGAATAGATTACACTTGTTAAAATCCTCAATATGGCCAATATGAGCTAGCAGGCAGAATACAGGTAAAGCTCCAATATCTCCGTTTTAAAATGCTGTAACTGAAAACACAGTCATTCACAGTGGTCCTTACTAGGTATATACGTTACCAGCATAAACGTGGTGATAGAGTGGATGGTATTGCACAGTAAGACGGTATAGACTTCCTGGGGAGACAGCACAGACACGTTGTCCCAGCAGACGGGGCCACCGCAACTCAGAGCCGAATGGTATTGCACAGAAGTCGGATGTACTGTACATGTAGGAGATCATTTTTGTGGCTCTACGTAATATCACAGACTTGATGGTCCCTTGGTTCTCTTTGCTAGGCTTTAAGGTCTCCGACTCTATACTATAGTCTCTAGTTCCCTCGTTTTATGCACTCCCTTCCCTTCCTTTCTCCCTCTGATTTCCTTTGAGTTAGTATTAATGAGGTTTCTATATTCAAGCTGAACGTTACACTTGGACAAAGCCATGTAGAAATTCAGAGGGAGTCAAATGAATGTAATTCTTTGCATGCAGGGAGAATACTTTGCTTTTGCTTATTGCACACAGATACTGACCAGCTTAATTTTACACTTGGGCTAGGAGACATCTCCTCTCAACTCTACTTCACTTTCTGCCTGCTTTCCTCTACTTTTCAGACTCTGAATACATGATCTGGTGCACTTTGTAGATGTTCTTTGACTTTTCTTCATATTGTAACACATTTCCACTGTTATAGATTAAATTTATATAAAAAAAATAAAATAAAACTGGAAACAGTCCTGTAGACTGACCTTTTTTGGTTTTGTATCTAAAGGTGACCTTTTTGGTCTTGCGCCTTCTTTCCCGGGTCTTCAGCTTGATCTTTTTGCATCTCACCAGGACACTATAATTCTTGGAAGACCGCAGCTTAAGCCGAGGTTCCGACTTGGACTGATCGCCCCCACAGGACCGGATGTTTATGAAGTATCTAAATAGTAAATTTAAATAAACCCAACTTATAATATAGTCAAACACAGACAAATTCCTAAACAATAAGACGGAGGTACCCAGGGCTTGCTGGGATGGGAAGAGCACCTCAAGGCCCCCGAATTGTGGCCGGGCCCACATGGGCATCCATAGATTTGAGCAACTTCCAAAATGTTTTATTTAAATTTTTTCCAAATGTTCCCAATAGAATACTGGGCCATACAGGGCCACCGCTAGGAATGTTGGGACATAAGATACATCCGTGACGCTCTGCCCGCTCTATATGACATCACCTGTGACCTTTAACAGCGGGCCAATGCACATGGAAATTCCTTCCCTGCCTGTATTGCCAGCTCTCAGCACATGGTGGCAGATACTGTCATACCTGCTGTTGCAGAGATAAGGAAAGTACCACCAGACTCTATCTGTCCCCAGGCTCGGCACAATAGTCCAGGCTGTTCCCCTGATGCTGGCCCTGGGGCCAAACACCCCAAAGTCCTTATTGTGCTTTAGCTGTTCACTTACCCTTCCTCCTGCACAGGTTTTGACTCTGTAACAACAGCCATGTTTTGGAGGAACCTGTTGGGAGAACATCACATCTGTTACAAGTTAGGGGAACATGTGACTTACAAAAGTTTATAAGACGCAGCTAATACGTTTCATGAGTCTACACTACACACCCTTCTATCCAACAACAAAAAACTCCATTACAGGCAGTGCAAGTGGTTGGCACTTCTGTCTCACAGCACTAAGGTCATGAGCTCAATACCCGGACAAGGACTTATCTATGTGGAGTTTGTATGTTCTCCCCGTGTCTGTGTGGGTTCCCTAACCCTAGTCTTTGTGTTCAGGACATTAAGATTCAGTGGGACAGAGACTGATGGTTAACGATTGTTAAAAATTGTAAATGTAATGGGATGGCGCTATATAAAAACCTGTTAAAATAATAATAAATAATAGGAGGTTAGTGTAAAATGAAATGAACCAAATGAAGATCCCACCAATGTTACACTGTGCTTATGCAATTAGGATAAATATTATGGAACTTTTTATTTGTTATTTTTTTTACCGACTAGATTTTCCAGTCACTGGGCATCATATTATTTTGCTTACTTTAAATACCTAACCCACTAAACAAACAAACAAAACAAAAAGGCCAAGTTGTTTGTGGCTCAAGTAAGGAACATAGGACCAGATTCTCAGTCCCGAATTTTTCATGTTACAAGCGTGCTTTTAGGTTTTGAGCTACTACGTATGTGTAGTAACTCTTTTACGTTATCTACGTAACATTTGGTTATGTAGATGGCGTACACATAGTCTTTGTGTGGCTTTTATATTTGGTCGTTCCTGTCTGTATTGCACAGAGGGTGGGTCCATAATACCATGAGTCCTGCACTTGTCTTGGCACTCCGGCTACCTTTCATACCGGATCAACACTGTGCAGTTTTACAAAGAACGGCAACAGGCAAGTAGATATGGTGGTATATCTACTTGTGGACATCCACTGCTAATTCTACCTCGGGAATCACTGTAATACTTTGGTTTGTGTGTGACTGACTATATTTACTTCCATCTTTTGTTGGAGAAGGGGGTTTACTACATTGCGGACTTTGCACTGCTAATTTATCTCCTGGAGTAAGACGTATC
>WWET01003791.1:2773-12866 GCA_011038615.1 Limnodynastes dumerilii | reverse complement strand
CCCCCCCCCTTCAGTTCTAAGAGCAGAATTGTGATCTGTTTGCCTTTATGAGCTGCAGGAAGCATAGACAATCTTTGACACGCCAAGTGTTGTAAAACTACAACTCCCAGCATGCTCCAACAGCATCGACATAGCTGTTACCTTGCAAGGCATGCTGGGATTTGTAGTTTCTAAACACCTGGAGGCCAATTGAGATTGCCTATGCCTGATCTGATCAGTATGTTCACTATATTTCCAAGCCTTCTATTGTATTTACCTTGTCTCCTGGATCGACCACTTCTCCATCATATCTGGCCTCCTGTTGTAAAATAAGAGGTTTCCATTACAGGGTTATCCATATTCCTTATGACAGCACAATGAATAAATATGACATATGAACATTTGTATCTTATACACTACAGAAGGTTTAGCCTTAAAGTGTCTCTTTGGCTGGTTACAGAGATTAATAGTTACGGATAAAGATTATTGCTCACAGGTGATTTTCCCCTGGGGAAAGGTCCAAATATCTGCGTCATACACTGCTCTTGCTGGAAGGTCTAATCTTGGCTTAAGAGGGAGGTGCTGCTGAGAATGACAGGAGGCCCTAGCCGCTGATTGACTGCACAGATCTTTCATCAGTCTCTGCACTTATTGGCTGTGCAGGCCTCCTGTCAATCATGGCAGGAGGCCCGTGTAGCTTTCTAATTTGCTGAATGTATGAGATAATCTGGCCAATGTGTGGCAGCTTTACCTCATGGGCGGAGTTTCCTTGTCTGTCTGAATCCATAATTACCAGCAAGTATAGCAGTATATAGTATTGGAAGCTCTGTATATCTAGCAGAATACACTGTATTACTGCAATACCTGCCGGTAATTATTGAATCAGACAGATGGGAAAACACCGGCCAGGAGGTGGAGCTACAGGGTCCATATGGACTTGTCCACACATTATGCAATGTTGTTCCCTTGGGACGATAATCAATAAGGATTCCTGAATAATCAGATTATCTGATCCTGGCATTTCTAGTATGATAATCTGAGGTGTCAGAAATCCGTCAACACCACACACTACAGTGATTATTGGTCCAATCTACCGATTATTTTATGATCAGCCCAATAATCGCTCTAGCTTCACACCTTCCTGATGGGCTGTCTTGCTGGGCATAAGATCGTCTATCAGGTCATAGGTCAAACATAAGCGTACCTAAATATTTAATCACTTTATCGATCCCCATAGAACTGGATGTTTACCTCTCTCATCCTAAAGTGGAGCTCAGATACAGCTTTTCATTCTAAGATGTTAATTTCGCGACATGGTGGGAAACTTAGCTTGCAGTCCATTAGTAAATCATGAAAACTTTGTTTATTTACTTATTAGCAGCTGTTGACTTCCTGCAGAGATCAGACAATTGAGCTGACCTCATCCATTCAATTCACAGGATGAGTCATACAATCTTTCTGTAGGACACTGAATGGTGAGGTCAGCTCCATTGTGTGATTTCTGTAGGTAGCCGTTAGCTGATCATTGGTAAGTAAAAAAAGGTTTAATGATTTGTGAAGCCCCATTCAACTTTCCCCAGCAGGGGATATGCACACTCAGCTATTAAGTTTATAATATAGTTTCTCTCCTCCCATTGTATCTTTTTAACTCCTAACTCTTCCACCCACCCAATACATACTTGTTTCTCCTTATTTACTTTACATTTGTCTTCCCTTATTTTACCCTCTATATTCTCTTTATTCTGTACTCTGTCATTTATATTTTCTTAGTCTCACTGCATGGTGCTGAGGCTACTTTGTAGCACCTTCTAAATAAACATTAACAATAATAATAATAACTAATAAATGTGGTTTGGAATGCTTGGAATAATCAGTAAAGTGATGTAATGTCATAGTCTCCTGGTATCCTGCTACCGGTCTAACCAGTCAGCTAGGACTGGGAGAAGGGAATGTGTGTATAACTGACGATAGAGAGAGAGAGAGATGGACACATGTAACACTTCACTCAGAAATCAGGATGAACAGTCTGCAGCTAATACTGTGGGAGCTGCTGTGGTACAATAATTAAACAGGAGTCAGATACTAAGGGCCTGATCCAGACCTACAGGCACTTTACGGCCGCCCGAGGTCTGCATGCCCCGTGCACTCCCTCCTGGCAGGCGTAAATATGGACACTTCCCCCGCCCGGTCCCCTAACTTGCATGCCTATCTCCGCCTTTACGGCAGAGATACGGCATGCGTAAAGGGTGTGGGGAAGACCCCTTTTCGTAACAGTACTGTGTTGACTCCTCTCCTATCTCATATAACTGTGTGACTCATCTATTAAGTGGGACTTGCTGTTAACAGTGTAAATGTAGCCTAAGCATAAGTTTAACTTATTTGTGTTTTTTTCAGTATAGGAATAATCTTACATTTTGTTTTTAATTTTTAAATATGTTTATAAATGTTTTTCTTTTTTATTCAAGCAAGACCCTTAACTCAATCTTGTATTAATGTTTTGTATGTTTGACTTATTTAAACCAGTGTGCATCACTTCTGTTGTTTTGTCATTTATGTTACATTGGTAATAATATCTAAGCATAAACAATGAAGTTTTTTTTTTTTGTTTTTTTTAATGTAATTGCCAAATTTTAACCATAGTTGTGCTTTCCTATAGGATAGTTTTAAGTGTTGGAAGGGGACTGTTCTGGTAAACTTATTGTGAAGTCTTCATAGGAGACAGTCTCCCAGGACCTGTTACAGTAACTATTTCCTTTTTATTTGTGTCTTTCTGTTTAGCTGTATTTAAGGGTCAGTTTCTGGGTCACGTCTGGGTGGTCGATGTCTGAGTTCTATGACTGCACCTAGGGGTGAAGGTGCGTGAGTGTGTTTATCCCCAGAGAGGGGAATTGTGTTTGCTTTCGTCTCTCTTGATCTGCAGCTTTGCAGGTTTGACTGTTTAGATTGTTAGTGTTTTCTCTGCTCTCCTTGGCATTATATCAGCTCAAACTTTGGACCAGACAGAAAGTTAATAAATGTCGAATGATCAGGGGTTCTTAACCAGTGGTACTAGTAACACTGGTGGTACTTGGACCATTGTCAGGTGGTACTCAGGGCAACCGGGCAAGTAGGTATGATACCAAATGGCCGAGGATATCATTGATAAAATATCTTGATATTTTGGGGCTAACTGGCATATATACAAAATGCACCTTAAAATCACTACAAGAATATGTAAACAAAAACAACACAACCCCTAAAAATGTATGTCTTTAAAGACAGCGGGAGTAGTTTAAGTAGAAAGAGGTGCGCTAATGCTGCCTTGGGGAGTGTTTAGGTAGAAGTGGAAGGGAAAGGAGATGTAGATTAGCCGAGGCGGGTGGAGTTCTTCTTAAGAAGAAAACTACGCACGGTAAGATTAGGTAGCAATATGGAACTCTTAAGTGCCATAAGGTACCTGAAAACAGGGGGTAGTTTAGGGGACCGTACGGGTGAGGATCTGTCCATACCTAACTCACTCTTAGGTATGAATACAGCTATCAGGGAAATCTGTGTAAATTCATCACATTTACCACTATTGACACTGATTCCCGCTGTATCCAGCCTTCTGTGTGGGGGAGGGGGGGACAGACCCCTTGCATGCTCACACTTGTGATTTACGGCCCCTACCTTAACACCTCCGAGCTTTCGCCATTTTACATGAGGCCTACTCAGAATTCTGAATCGGACGAATGGAGTTTAACAAACCCCTTACTATATAAATAACGTGTAATCCCCCTACCAGTAGCATCCACAAGTGCTGCATTCTGCCTCGCCAATAGATGCGTCCAATAACTATTTCCAGTACAGAAAGATGGCCCCCAGATCTGTAGTTGATGTGCGCCTGCACATTGGCCAAATGCTACTGTGAGCGGATAACGGCCTGTTGGAAGTAGTTTCGGTCAGGTTATTTACTGTGTTCCTTCTTGCAAACCTTAAAAGTGATCTATTGTTTATTCAGTAAGGATGTGTCCTGATAATATAGTTTAAACTAGCAGAACCGTATTCACACTTCAGTAAGTGTACAATCTACGTGTGTTTTTTTACGATCAGTTAAATTGTTCATGCCCAGAGCCCAAATATACGCACCATAGCTGACTGATTCACATTCACGGACGTCAGACTTAGGACTGATGCACACATCGGCAAGTAATACATGCGTGGCTAGAGGGGCAATGAGCTGCACACAGGCTAATAATGTACAATATGGGCGTGCCAACAGAGATAAGACTGATTCCCAGGTAGGAGTGCCTTGCGTAAAAGAAAATATGCACAGGGAAAGTGAAGGTCGCCCTAGGCCACTCGTAAGCTGCTGAAGCCTGTAGTACTATATGAAATTCCATCATTTTTAATCAATGCACGAGTGTTTAATTAACAGACAAAAGGCTCATCTACTTAAAGATATGTTTTTTTGGTATTTTGTACAATGCTGTTAACAGTGTAAATGTAGCCTAAGCATAAGTTTAACTTATTTGTGTTTTTTTCAGTATAGGAATAATCTTACATTTTGTTTTTAATTTTTAAATATGTTTATAAATGTTTTTCTTTTTTATTCAAGCAAGACCCTTAACTCAATCTTGTATTAATGTTTTGTATGTTTGACTTATTTAAACCAGTGTGCATCACTTCTGTTGTTTTGTCATTTATGTTACATTGGTAATAATATCTAAGCATAAACAATGAAGTTTTTTTTTTTAAATAAAAATGTAATTGCCAAATTCTAACCATAGTTGTGTCAAAGTTGTTTTAAACAATCATGAGCATCAAAACCTTTTTCCAGGATTGTATATTTTGCAAGTATCTGTTCAATACTTTTTTTGTTTTTGTTTTTGGGTTACCGATAGCACAGGTCAAAACAGCTGCAAGTGTACAGCTCGGCTAAACCATTTCGCAAAGTAAGGGATGCTAATTAATTTAAAATCTTTTGCACATAGGGAAAATACTTTAAAATAGAGTTGAGGGGAAAACACTTTTCTTGTGTACACAGAGCTCAATTACTGCATAGTTTTATGTTTATTATAGAAAATAGAGGTGAGCTAAGAAGCTTCATCTCTCATTTCTAATTCTGGTTTCACAATTTAAAATTGTCTTCCCTAGCAATTCAACATGGTATTGCTCAAGTCTACACTTGTACCTAAAAAAGGTGTAAGTACAACTCTGAATCAACCCCCTAGTGTCACTTCTTCCAACAATTAATTGATAATAAAAAAAATACAAATAGATGCTAGTTTACCAATTTAGTAAAGTAATACAGCAATGTCTGCGTTGTCAAACCTTTGTATAAATCTCTACTAAAAAAAAGTCTCCAAATTCACGCACAATGCAAGGGCCATATACTAGGTACTTCACTATTTCTACACACGGCATACTTACACGTGGAAAGATACGCACAAATGTGTGGGTGTGGTTAGCTGCAGCTACTGCTAACCTTGAATCACACTTGCTTATAATTGTGATATGTTTTTTACACAATTACGAAATTTCTATCCTAAGTGTGAATCAGGGCCGCTATTTCTAATTTCCATTCTCGCGATATGGCAGCATCTTACTTTTACCAAACCCTAGCAGCTGCTCTTGATCAAGTCACTCCAGCTACCCCTCATGTACCATAGCGATTTCAGTGTCAGCCATGACACACTAACAACATGCACAAAAAAGACTCTTCTGCAAAGCAGAACATCATTGGTGCATATCCCGATCTTCCCATGACTTTTTAACTTACACAACACTTATCACACTTATCAAAATGTTCTGGACAATGCCAAAAAATCCTACTTTCAGACTCTCATTTCTAATCAGGCTTCTAACCCCAAACGCCTCTTTCATACAATTAACTTCCTACTGAGCCCTCCTGTGCAATCCTGCTGAGCCTCCTGTGCAATCATCCACCAACTTCCATCAGTGCCCAAGGTTTTGCCTTGTACTTTAAAGACAAAATCAGACAGGAATTGCCATCCTCCTCCTGCTCCTAGCCAACTAACATCCTGCTCAACCACTCTCCTCCACATTCTGGCACCATGTCTTCATTCCAACCCACAAACGAAGGAGAAATATCTGTTCTTCCCACTCTACTACCTGTCCTTGCAATGTACTTTAAGAACAACATAAGAAATAGTTATCCCCCTACTCCTTATACTATCCAACACTCTTCCTCATCTACTAACATACTATCCAACACCCTTCCTCATCTACTAACATACTATCCAAAACCCTTCCTCATCTAATAGCATACTATCCAACACCCTTCCTCCACCTTCTGGCATTATGTACTCATTCCATCTCCCAAGTGAAGGAGACATATATGCTCTTCCCACACTACTACCTGTCCTCTTGATCCTGTACCCTCACAAGTCAGTCGATGTCTATCCTCTGTGCTTATTCCGACCTTGACTTTAATCTGCAATCTCTCTCTTTCTACTAGTATCTTCCCCTCTTTAGTCAAGCATGCACTGATCACTCCAATTCTGAAAAACCAAAACTCTGACTCAAATCTCCCTTAAACTATTGGCCCATTTCCCAGCTTCCATGTTCCTCTGCTTCTAGAGAGACGCCTACACTCACTTTGCTCACTTCCATTTCTTGCACAATCTTCTGGATCCTCTTCAGTCAGGCTTCTGATCCCAACACTCCACAGAAACTGCACTGACCAAGGTGTTCAATGACTTAATCTCTGCTAATTCTAAAGGTCACTACACTCTTCTAAATTCTCCTGAATCTTTCTGCTGCTTTTGACACTGGTGACCACTCTCTTCTCATACATATTTTACAATCCCTAGGTATTCAGAACGCAGCCCTTTGCTGGTTTACCTCCTAACTGGAACCCAATGCAGAAAAAATATATATTTAGTAACATGAAACACATTTTATTTATAAATCATATACTGTGTTTGCATGGAAATATGAACGGGAACCTATTGATAATTGAGCATAATCCTAAGGTAAAAAAGCCTGCAAATTCATGCTGTTGCATGCACCCACGTGCAACTAGCCACATTTTACCATGGTTAGAAGTTCTTTGTTCATTGTATAGCGTGGAGCAGAGAAGTGCAACAAAAATGTGCATGGCCTATGTCATACAACATACAGAGAGAGACTAGAGGAAGTAACACGTATAGCTTGAAGCAGAGAAGAGCCAGAGGCATATAAGAATTTCTATCTCTTGCTCTGTTATCATAATGTTTATTTATCAGGGAAAAAAACATTTCCCTTCTACACTTTTTCACAGTGTTTGGACATGCATAGATACGATCTACACAGAGAAGCATTACTGAGTCATTCATTTTTTGAATAACAAATGTAAATATTAAACATTCATTTGGAGGCACTCAGTTCTCTGTGGATTATAGAAGTTGGCCTATGGCTTAGAAGGCCTTGACAGTGGCTGGTGGCTTATCATATATTTGTGCAAATATGTGTAACGGACATTTCTGTATTTTATTTTACAGATAGATGGTATAGTCCGTTACTGGTTTATGGCAGTGTTGCTGGGGCAATTTTTTTCCTTTGTTTCTGTGGCTAGCAGATTATCCCCGGCCTTTCATGCACCTGTTTACATTAACCTATAAATTGATTGAGCAATTTCCATTCTGTGTTTGTACTGTTTGTGGGCATGTCTGGGAGCAGCAGCTGTGAGGGGGTGTTGTTCCACAGCAGCCATTTTGGAGACTTTAAGGGGTGTCTCCTGAGGTACATTTGACTCTCAATTTAAAAACATGTATATATGACCCACCATTGGGACTCTCATTGTTAGAGTTAGGACCACCATATACAGAAAGGTCTTGACGGTGGCTGGTGGCTTATCATATATTTGCTCAAATATGTGTAACGGACATTCCTGCATTTTATTTTGCAGATAGACGGTATAGTCTGTTACTGGTTTATGGCAGTGTTGCTGAGGCATTTTCTTTCCTTTGTTTATGTGGCTAGCAGATTTCCCTTGCCTTTCATGCACCTGTTTGCATTTACCTATAAATTGATTGAGCGACCTCTTTTCTGTGTTTGGTCTATAGAAGGTTAAATGCTGCCACAGTGATTGATGCTTATCCCAAGCCCAGGGTAGATAAAATGCTGGAACACTTAGCCCAGGCTCACTACCTCACCATTATGGATCTCAGTAGGGGAGATTGACATAAACCTTTGCCACCAGAAGCTAGGGAACAGTCTGCTTTAATCACTCCCTCTGGGCGGTTTGAGTTTCTGGTGAAGCCCTTTTGGGTGAAAAATGCCCCTGGACACCAAAATGTTGAATTGTTAACAATACCTTTAAATATTACAGTACTGCTTAATTTGCCTGAGGGAAGCCAATTAATGGGAAACATAATGAAACACGGACTCCGTATTTGAAATTATTGCCAGAAGTATTAACTACAAAAAGTATTATATGCATCCATTTTACAAGTACACAAGAGGTTAAACATTGGGAGCTAAAATGGTTTGAATTGGTGGTAACCACTTTAAACAGACAGAGTGAGGATAGAAGTGAACATATAGGTAAAATTAGGAAAAGGTCTGCAAGTTTTAAAATCCCAAATTTAAATATAGTGGGTGAAAAATATCTTTGGGAACAGTAACATCAAAATATTGTAACATAACTTTACAAGATAGTGATTGTAAAGAACAATTAGAAAATAATGCATATGGAAACTTCAAAGATATTCTTTCCGCAGATGGACAATTGAAGGTTAAAGCATTTAGCCTGAAGGCAGTTAAACCCTATGTTGGGAAATGCCAGGGCCCAGCTAGTTGTTTATTATTTAATTGTTTAGAAGTTATGGGTATATGAGGGCCAATGGCAGTAAGGGGCAGAGGTTTTATAAGCCCACTCAGCTTGGTCCCTTCAGTCTTGATCGTCTGGACCTTTCTCCCACCCTCTCTCCCTTGATATTTGGGTTATCGGGCGTCGGTAGACGTGGGGTGGTAGTATGCCCCCACTTTACTACCTTTAGAGTTAACATAATATTAACCCGGGATCTGCACTGCCTTCTTCCGTCACCATCTCTGTGTCATATTGTTATGATAATGCGTTATTTGTTGTATTCGTTATTGTTGCTGTTTAGTATTATTTATTTGAAATATTGTAATAATAAACATAAGGACTTGGCTGAGTCTTTTTTCTTGCAACACTGTGTGGTTACTTGAGTAATAGGTAAGGGTAAGCCATTCATTTAGTGGGCACCAGGGCGACTGATTCTACCTTAAGGTGTTTAATATTACATGTAGCAAGGGACCGTATTCAGACTTCCGCGCTGCAAACGGAGCGCAAAAATACGCACGCATGGAGCAAGCAAAGATACTTTACATACACGACACTCCCCCTCTCTAGATGGTGCTCATGCAGAATTCCGCCTCCATTGACCAGCATTAACTTTCTGTTGCCTCTTCCGTGCGTATGTGTCTTGCGTGCGGGCGTATCTTTCTAATCGTGCCAACTTCCCCTTCATTTAAATGCCTCCCCCGCTCATTTCTATGTAAATTACTCCGCGCGTATATTTCCGTGGGAGTTCCGTGCGATTCAGAGTCCTGCACGCTAGGCACTTCCGCCTGCATATTCAACGTTAATTGCGTACAAAAAGTTACTACGCATGCTCAGTTGAAATGTACCTAAAAATACGCATGCATCTCGACGGGAAAATGGATCTCTGAATCCGGCCTAAGGTCTTTAAAGACCGCAAGTAGTAAAACTACATTCTGAAATCCTACTTACATATGTAGTCACTATGGCTACACATATATGCATCAACTTCTTATGTGTGAATCTGACTCTATGCATACCTCCCAACATTTGAAAATTCAAAAGAGGGACAAAATTTTGCGGCCTGGTAGTGGGGTGTGTGTCTTGTACCACCCAGTGGGCGTGTCTGGGAAAGTGGGTGTGTCTTGCACCGCCCATACAAGCAGATCTAGTACCTGCCCCTTTTATTCAGCCATCCATAGGTCTGCCCCTTATTATTTGTCCAGGATTCATATGCCCAGCCTCTATATCTGCCCCATATTATTATTGCCAGTCTCCATGTCTGCCCCCAATTAATACAGCCAGCCTCCATGTGTGCCCCCTATTAATATTGCCTGCTTCCATGTCTGCCCCCAACTGCCTGTG
>WWET01003790.1:127881-140425 GCA_011038615.1 Limnodynastes dumerilii | reverse complement strand
ACTTACAAATTTTGTTGGTGGGGAGATCTGCTGGATCCACCTGCCTTTTGGCCAAGGAATCCGTTAAAATATGGAGGCAGGCTGGGCAGCTGTTGGGGGGGTGAGGAGATGGATCCAGAAGCCCCAATATGGAGTAAAAGGAATTATCCTGAAATATTCCTTTGAGCTCACAGTATTTGGTGATATTCCCCCTGCAAACATTAGACCAATTATACTCGAATGGGGTATTAAAGAGTTTCGATCAGTTGAGGGAGGAGTTTCGTTTCCCTAATACAAATTTTTTTTGCATCTCTGCAGCTCAGGCACGCCTTTGCGTCACAATTTCAGGATGGGGCTCCTGTTAACAGGGAATCTAACACTAAATTATTACTAAGAGACCTGGACCAACATGGTCATTTCATACATTAGAGCACCCTTAAGTGTGGTTGCACTAAACACACTGGCCGAGCTGCACCTTAAATAGACAGATGTCGGTGAGTTGGATTATGAAGCCTGGGAGCATATGGTGGGATGCACGAGAGGCTATGGCGTGTCTGCGCTTCCAACAAGTCCACTTTGACATCCTGCAATTTATTTTACGTCACGGAGTAGGTTCAAACTTGGCCTACGTTCCTCCTCCAACTGTCCTAAATGTGGTACTCAGGGGGCAGACTTCTGGCACATGCTGTGGGCCTGCCCACTGTTTTTAGGAAAAGGTTTGATCATGTGCCAGGGATACAGCTCTAGATCTCCATTCTTTAGGCCCCCTTTTTGTACTGTTTGGAGCCAATGCCAAGGAACTTTGCAATGTGATCCCTTACGGATATGTGCTTAATCTCTCTACACTTGCATGAGAGGTATTTGTATACGCAAAGGAAGGCCTTGCACAAATATATTAATAATTTGGATACAGTGTGAATCCTCATATAACCAAATTCCGGAACCTCCCGACACTCCTATGTAACCTTGCCGGAGCACCTCACACACAAATCTGCAGGCCTCTCACTACAGTGCATAAGTATGACATCCTCCTCCAAAGCATAGTGTGGGCCCTTGATCATTTTCAGCCCCAGGCCCACATGCCCCTCAATCCGGCCCTGCTTTTAGTCTGCATCCTATTGCACTATATTGATCCTTCTTTCTCTTCTCTGTGCTTTGATGGCGACGAGATGCCGTTCCCCCAGCCTTGGACCCACATTAAATTGTATACTTTGTGATGCCCCTCCATACACAAGAGATAACACACACACACAAAAAAAAGAAATAATTATTTGGAATGTGGTATACACAGGCAAGGATGAACTTCTAACACTGCAACAGAAGTAGTGTTATAATAAGTGAATACATCTTTTGAAAAGATACAGCACAGATTAATTGAATACTAGAAATTCTGGTGCTCTGAAATCAAATATATTTGTGTCAGCATATACACAAGTAAACCTAGCCTGTGTAACAAGGGACACAGTGACTTATTTTCTACTTATCTGTTCAACAGCACTGGATCAAGGATCCTTATCAACATGACATGGACAGGTGATGATAAATTTAATGTTACTTTTAATGTTCCCGTTAGGGTGAGGCAGTGGTTAGAGTTTTAACTCAACACTATCAGTATAATGTCCACCTTATAGTTGTCAGTAAAATAACCCTGTGGCAGTCATACACAGTCAACCTATTGTTATAGATTATATAAATGTGACATTAGGTCTTGTAGGTCAATGTGCTCAGAACATAAAAACTCTACCAAGGACTTCTATTCTAGAACTATACAGGTTTCCCTGACATTCCTTAGGTAGCTATGAGCTTATAAACTGTTATACTGTTTCATTTATTCACATTTTACCCACTTTTTTTGGACATTTTTAGATATCTTAAAAAAAATTAAATGATATATATATTAGTATTTTTTTATTTCCCGCTAGACAGCAATAGGAAATTGTCACATTAGGAGAAACTAGCAGCACAATATTTGCTATTTCTATTATCTGGACTTCTCCAGTGAGAATTCAAACATTATCTAAGGCGAATGTAAGATAGAGCAAAAAAATAAAATAAAATGTAGTGCACAAGTTTTCAGAACAATGTTTTATTTAACAAAGGTGGAGATTGGCTGAAATTTAAGCACTGCTTTGCTTGGCTGCTAGTCTCTTGTCTCTCTCCTCTGCAATGGTTAGACGGATACCCTTTCCACGTGGCAAGGAAATCCAGGGCTTGTTACCCTAGAGAGAAAACATGTGTTAGAAAGTAACCCAAGGAGAAATGTTTGTGATAAATAAGCACAAATGCCTTCAAGCATATGGTGTTTTTACAACAACGCTTTAATGCGTGCATGAACACTGACAGCATACAAAAGGGAAAAGCATTTGTTAAATGGTACTGTAGATCTGTAAAAGCTCCAAGAGATTACATGTGGACTTGTTTAATATGCATTTTCAGTTATGTAAAACAGGATGTAAAAGGAGTACACACTATTTGGAAAGTGCACATGTTTTTGTCGTATCTATGTCATAATCAAGTCAACGCTTTTGGTCACTGCCACAATCAGAAATAAGCATCATACACCCAGCATGTCCTGTCAGTAAATATTCAACAACATTGTTCAGCAGCAAACATGGCACACAGGTGAGTGGGGTAGATAAATGTGATAGATAATTGGATCAGGAGTAAAAGGTTTCCTTTGGATAACAAGCTTGAGGCTAGTTTTAGAATTAGAGCACTTATTCCAATGGCATTTAAGAAAATCAAGTTTGCATTACATTTGGTGAGATTATTTACCTACAAATCTAATGCTGAGGACACGTTTATAATTTCTGACTAACAAGACAGTCTGATAACATTTGGAAACAGTGTATGTACACACTAGCAAATGATTGGAGTGACCACTTCACAGCAACATAACAGGATCTGCCCAGTTTATATACACCAGCCATTTCTTGGCCTATTTATCAGCATTCCATAAATACAGCAAATACACTATAAAATTAACACTCAAGTCAGTCCAATAAACAGTTCTTACCAGGCTTAAATATATTTTATTAAAAACTACTGGAACATATACTGTACTAAGCTACACTAAACAAGCACTTCCATTTAAGGCTCTGACAAGACGAGAACACACCACAATATATACAAGACTACCAACTCCCATAATTACAGCAGAACAGTCCAGGTTTCAGTGACTTACAATTTGTCCCGATAAGTGGAGGTATCCTCCTACATGTTGTAGGGTGCATAGTACTGCAGCCAATGCAGACAGGACAGGCACAAGGGGGTTAGTTTCAGGGCTGTAGTATAACTACAAGTCGCAGTAATATATTATCTCTTCTGTAATACCCCGTTCACACTGAGCCAAAAACCCGGGACTTTGCCGGGGCAAGACCGAAAATCCCGGGTCTAGGCTCAGTGTGAACGGTCACACCCGCGTCGACCCGGGTAGAGAGACCCGGGAATCAGACACGGGATTTAACGAGGGGTAATTCCCGTGTCTGACCCGTGTCGCCCTCAGTGTGAACGGTGCGACCCGTGTTTTTTGTAACACGGGTCGCACAGAAAGAAGCTGATTGGGTCAAAAAAGACCCAATCAGCTTCGTTTCTTTAAAAAAAACACTTAATTAAAAAAAAAAGTTTTAAATAAATAAAAACAATAAATTAATTTAAAAAAAAACACTTAAAAAATATTAAACAGAACTTACCTGTCCTGCGACGCGGCTGACCGCAAGTCCGGCCGTAATGGAGGTCCTGCGCATGCGCAAGACTTCATTCAGGCATCGCGTGAATGAAGTCCTGCGAGGACCCAGAGGATCATCGCGGGACTTGCAGGAGAGGTGAGTAGCGTAGTATTGTATACCCCATTCTAGTCTATAGTCTATACTATTCTATACCCTATTCTATTGTATAGAATAGGGTATGAAATAGTATAGACTATAGAATAGAATGGGGTATACAATAGTTTAACAGCATAGAACCGAAGAATCCCGAGTCAGTCCCGTTCAGTGTGAACGGGCCTGACCCGGGAATTTCCCGGGTCTATGCTGCAGTGTGAACAGTGTTTTCCCTGCTTTTCTGCTGCGTGCCCCGGCAAAAACCTGGGTTAAAAAACCTGGGTTTTTGCCGGGGCTTCAGTGTGAACATGGTATAAGAGAGGGGTATTTATCTGTATACTAGAAGTAAAGCTCGAGTTACAATTCCCCAGTCTGTGGTGAATATGAAACGTTGGTGCAGCAGGGTGATCAGACAGAAAGCTTATATTTTCTACTATGATACAAGGGATGGGGCAAAATAATTCTAAATACGCCTCCACTGGTTTAGGAGGGATTTTAGGACAGATTAGTTGAAAAAAGAAACATGCAAAAAGGTGTTTCTTTACAAACAATCTATGCAGTAGCTTTAGTAATATGAACCACCACAAACAATGGCAAATCACGTTTTACAGGAATGATAGTAATATTAATTATATTTACCAATACATTAGTTCAAGTGAATACTAACCTACTAGCAGAAATTAAAATTTGGCCAATACAAATTATGCTGCATACACAATGACAGTTGTAACACAATTAGACATCCTGTCAAACAGCAGTAATGCTGTAAAGCCCTGATATTCTCACTAGGATGCAGTTACTGGATCCTCTTCTGTAGCATGATACATGTAGCATGTACATGCTGGGACCATGACTTATCAGGTGAGCTGCTCTCACAGCTTAAATTACTAGGGCTTATGCACCAAGACCGTACTTCACTGCAGTTACCAGTAAACCAAACTCTTTAGACACATGGCAATATAATTTTTTTTGCGATCGGGTCGTATTAACACATCTGCAATAGCCACAGTCACATCTGCAGCAAGCAACTTTTCTTGCATGGATAAAGCTCCAACAGCCAGGGCCTATTCTAACTCCTGGAAAATGGCAGCAGTATGGATGACTGGATCTGTACCATAGGTAATACATACTGATTGGGTAGCACAAATGTGCGCAACAATGCAAGTATCTGAGAGCTCAACTCACGCACTAGTGATTATTGGTCCAACCTCCTGCTAATATAATGTATGATCAGGCCAATAATTGCAATAGTGTGAGGTTAGTTTTAGTCCCTCTTAATTCTAAAATGTCGAAGGTATAAATATACAATCTTTATAATTCACCTACCGTCTTTCCCCGAAAATAAAGACCTACTCATAAAATAAGCCCTAGCGTGAATTTTCAAATTTCCTGAAATATGAGCACTACCCCGAATATAAGGTTTAGACACGTGCAGTGCATCCTGATGCCGCTGAGGCTTCCCTGCCTGTGGCCTGGCCCAGTTACCGTGAACCTCCCTCTCACATCAGTCTGTGCGTGAGCCCTGCCTCCACAGCTGTGGTCTACTGCAGACAAATACTTCGGACAGACTGGTGGTGCTCAGTGCACCGGGCTCTGAGCAAGTGAACTACAGTGTGCACAGTAAAGGTGAACGTCCATTTCCTGCTCAATAGGTGCCATTTTATGTGTCTTGCTGGCGCTGAACCTCAGTTTCAGCTTTCTAACTCAACCCCTGACCCACCACCAAGCTTCATCTCCCCTATGCACAAAAAAAAAAAAAATATAAGCCCTAACATGAAAATAAGCCCTAGTGCCTTAAGAAAAAAAAAAATTCCCAGTTTTATTTTCAGGAAAACAGTCGTTTTTATAACAATTTGCAGTATTATAAAGTTAACAAGTTAAAAAAGGCTTGAAAAAAATTGCACACACTTCACAGGGTACATGACCATCTTGTCTCATTTTTAAGGTGATCATTGAGCAAGCGTCTCATTCTGAAGCTCACATAACCCACATGCACAGTAGTAGCTTTGTCAGTTAATGAGCAATGTACATGAACAATGAACAGAAGTGACATCCACATTAATCCCATGAACACTTGTCTCTGCACAGTATGGAAGGTTGAGGACATCAGTAAAAATAGAACACCTAAACACAAATCTTCAAGGTGTCCATGCAGATTCACTCTAAGGTAGGAACTTAGCCTAAACAAAAATAGTTACTGGGTCTCAGTCAACAGACCTGGATACTATAAGATTCCTTTATGAATAGAAAATATGAAAAGGCATATTTGTAACAGGAAGTTCAATTCCAGACAATTTATGCTGAGGTATCTTCAAGTTAAAGAGTTGAAGCAGGGGTTGGGGCACAACTCAGACTTTGAAGGTAAAATTATTTAGTTTTAAAGACTCATTCCAGCAACCATGAAGAAGTTAGATGCTCCATGCTACTGGTTTACATTTCTCCATATACAGAAATGAGGAGAATCCATCCCTTAAGTCTCCAGAAATGTCAAACTGCAAGTTACAACCAGCTATCCATAAAAATCTCAAAACCCCGGCACAAATCCTTTAAAAATACCAGAAGTATTCATATCTTGAAATAAAAACTAGGAGACTTAGTTTTGCATCACACACTCATAAAGTTACCAGTTACTGCAAGTAATCAGGTCACAAGAATCACCGGCTCTCTAAACAGGAGTATTGGAACAATTAGTAGGTAATCCTCCTCTGGACGAAGTCACTAAAGTTTATGGTGGATCAATCATACCCCTATTTCTATGCATGCTGATAGTTACACACACTTTTTTTAACCTTTTCACGTTGAATAGGAAGACTGAGCAATATCATGATTTAATGATGGCCAAGCAATAGCTGCATTCATTGACTTACATGGGAGTTGAAAATGAAAAAATGTATTGGAATTATTGGGAAAATGTATCCACAAATGCTTGCAAAGATTTGTAGCAAATTTCAGTCAGTTTTAAGTATTCAATATAAAAGTAAACAAGAAAACTTACTTTTCCGACAACAAAAATATTGGAGAGCCTGGTGGCGAAAGTGTTGCCATTTGCATCCTTGACGTGAACCACATCAAATGAGCCTGGATGCTTCTCTCTGTTGGTGATGACACCAACTCGACCCAAGTTAGCTCCTCCAGTCACCATACAGAGGTTACCTATAGACAGATTACAAATTCTTTGTACCATAAATCATTTACTGCAAATGGGTAAAACCAAGGGGTTAGTGCTTCACTGTGACCAAACTGTGTATTAAAATATCAAAGGAAAAATGGAGAAACAAATCCCCCAATAAGCCCAAAACGGACCACTTAATAGCCATAGCATATTATAGTTTATTATATAGGTTTGACATACAGGTTATATGAAGTCAAATATACTTTAGTTTTCTACAAAGGGAAAAAATGGCTGCTACAGTGTCTGATAACTGAAGATGAATGAATTTAGTGTCACAGTCAATAAGATATTGCAGCTAGATCCTGCAATTTCTGGAAAACTTTATATTTGCTGATTTCCCTCCCACATATTTAATAATAAACTTGTGGGGAAAAAAATCACAGCAGAAATAACTGGCCAGTAGCACTTCCATAGATGTTAAATTACTACTACAGCTTTGTGCACTTACCAGTATCAAACTTGATAAATTCTGTAATCTTGCCAGTAGCAATGTCAATCTGAACAGTATCATTGACTTTGATCAGTGGGTCTGGATAGCGGATGGTGCGGGCATCATGGGTCACCAAGTGAGGGATTCCCTTTGTTCCAACCCAGGTTTTCCTCACCTTACAAAGCTTGTACTGGGAAATGAGAAAAAAAACCAACATTAAAACACATGTAAAAATGTTGCAACCCTTGTAGTCAATACAACACAGTATTTGCACATTTACAATGAGATGGTACATAAAGCCAATTCTAGACCAACTAAACTGTTCTTATGAGCTACAAAAAAAAACTTCACAAGGCTTATTAATTCCACATAAGTGAAGGATAAAAATATTTAAAAAAACTTTGCAAATACATAGACTGGTATGGCCAGAGACGTTTACAAACCGCTCAAAGCATGTACTGTAGTGATACCGGGTATGAGCCAGTCTAGAAAGCAAGCAAAGAAATATTCTTTTCTAAAAATCCCGTTTGTGAAAACACCATGTAAATACCAGACAAGCATTGTGCTCAATGCACAGACATCCAAATGCAGCAGTGAGTTGCAACCAGAACGGTATGAGCTGCTGCTCAGAGCACATGCAGTGCAAAGAACAGCGAAGATTAACTACACCACTGGATCAAGTCCAATGTGGTTAAGGTCAGGATATTCTTTTTAAATGGAGCTGTACAAAGACCTGCAATAGACCACAAGATTACCTTTGCCTCCTCAGCTGTGATTCTGTGCACTGCAAACCGACCCTTGGTATCATACACCAGACGGAAGTGCTCGCCAGTTTTCTCAATGCTAATGACATCTACAAAGAAACAAAAAGTTACTATGTGTATTTGTTACAAAAATACTTCATTGCCTCACTAAACACTTTTGTGATTTGGTTACAAAAAAAAGTCAAGTGGCAAATGTCAATGCAAGCTATACACTGAAATGGTGGTGTATATCAGGCATGCTTTTGCTAATACAATCATATTTAATGAAAATTAAGGGAATACAATTTGGTGTCTTAATTTTGTCAAAGCAATAGTAAAAAAAATCACTGCACATTAGCAATAGTTTGAAACAGCTAGTTTATAAATTTCATTGAGCACTAAACAAATATGGGAGTCTTAAAAAAACAAAGAGAAGTTACTAATAATTTTGTCTTCATAAATAACTATTTGCAGTTGCTTTAATTGCATAATAAATAAGTTCATTTATGTAGGATTAATATTTGCTACCAATATACACATGTAAAAAACCCTCACCCATGAAGCCAGCAGGGTATGTGATATCCGTGCGGACCTTGCCATCTATCTTAATGAAGCGCTGCATGCAGATCTTCTTGACTTCATCCCCAGTCAAAGCATACTTCAGCCGGTTCCTTAGGAAGATGATCAGAGGTAGACACTCTCTAAGCTTGTGGGGACCAGTGGACGGACGCGGAGCCTGCAGAAAACATTAAAAATAAAATATATATATTCTGGAAAACATTAAGTTCACCTATTATGGTAAATCAGTGGTTCCCAACTTTTACTAATGTGTACCAGTTTCCCATTATAGAATTAGTTACCACTGATCACTCATTGTGTTCTCATTACCCTCTCCTTAATTCCTTTCTTAACCTGCATTCCTCTCCATCCTAACTATGGTCTACTGTACAAATCCTTCATTCTTGCACTTGTTTTACATTACCATTCAGTTACATTTTGTGCAGTGTGTCCATTAAATATACCCTCCTCTGTTAAAACAAACAGTAGAAATACAAATACTTCTGAGTGCTCCTTACAAACCTGCCCAGTCTGCATCCCACCAGACAGTGGAACATTTCACCAATGGTATATATACCACTGGTTGTGAATACCTGCTTTAAATGACACCAACTAAGAAAAAAAGTGTAATTTTTAGAGGCAGTCATTAATCTTTTCACACACACTTATCTTGCAAGACCAACAAGAACATATTTGATAAACATAATGAGACTAAATTGTATTATACTCACAAAGACACCAGTCAGCTTATCCAGCATCCAGTGCTTGGGAGCGGCAACACGCTTCAAATGCTTTTTGGGTCCGCGAGCCTTTGAATAAAAAAAAAATATGAGCGTTAGCTAAAGGCAGTAACAAACAGAAAAACAAAAACAGCCATATTGCCGGCAAAAATTTTTATGTATATTTATATATAAATAACCCCAAATCCAACGTGTGATGAGGATGTCAAAACTACATGCCTGGTGCAGACACAACACCCTCATGCATGTTACTAGAATTCACCTAAATAAGTTTCTGCCCAGTATGAACACGACATATTAAATGATTCTCAATATACTGACCAAAGTCCATAGGTGTAAAAGCGATACAGTACAACCATGGATAACCCATGTGTTCCCAAACTAGAGTCACCTATGCCGCTCAAGCAGAGGCTAGAGCGCAATGGCGGAGCAAATGTCTTCATCGCTAACATTACCGGTATGAAGGCCTCGCTTATTATTATCCGGGCAATAAAAATGAGACAGAGGCGCCTGCGACCGCTACAAGCCGTCTGTGAGGTTTACAAACGGGGAAATAGTAGACAGACAGAGGATGGTGACGGATAGAACTTAAGCTTAGCTAAGAACAAGACTCACCATGGCTGCGTCTACAAGGGAAAAGACCCGCTGTTTCCGGGGCCGATGGGATATCCTTTTGCCACAGACGAGAAAGATGAGAAAGAACTTCCGTGTTTCCTATTTAGCTCTGCGCCCTCTGCTGGTGTGGAGTGATACTGTTTGTCGTATTTTTATTAATATGTAAGTCCTGGGTCGGCAAACGCATCACAAGATTAACACACTCTATAAGATTCAGTTTACCAAGAATATAACTTAATCAAGAGCAAATATAAACAGATTCCTTTTAGCTCACGTATAACTCATCTGTAACTCACAACCGCTTGTCCTATAACAGTTCAACTAAAAAGTGCAGCTATGCGTATGTTTATTATTATTATTATTATTAGTGTTTATTATTATTATGTTTATCATTGAGTATTAACATTTTCAACTCAACATCTTAAATAGATTCCATTCCATACAAGTTCTATTCCAACTAGTTCAATAAGAAATATGCTTGTTTGTTTAGAAAAATAATAATAGTACAATAGAATCACAATACTGATTTTATGGGTTTTTTTTTTATGATTTTAAGGAGTAAAGCTATTTAATATGCTTACAAGTGTAATAGTAAGCTTTTAAGCTTTACAATTGCCAAGGAACTAAAAGTACCAGAAGCAAAGGACCTGATTTAATTGACCACAATGTTTTAGTCACGATGTAAATGCAAATTTTACCATCCATTGCAGTAGCCAATCATCCCAGATTTTTATGCGTACTTCTATGGGGTGCACATAAAAATCTGCATTGTAAATTCGAGGAATTTGCATTGCAACCAAAATACTGCAGTATTTGTATTTTTGTATTTGTATTAGTAGTCTTTGTTTTTTTTTTTATATCGTATTAACAAATAAGCAACCTATCACTAAGCCATCTACTGTAGATTTCTGATTTTAGTGGTACACTAACAAGTATAGTGTTTACATTTATCAAGACCAGCAAATGAAAATTATTCAAAAGGATTTATAACAGTAGTTTTTATATACTTTTTATTATGTGCTGTAAGTTAGGGGCTGATTCAGAGATGCACTTACACCTTTTTTTAGGTGGAAGTGTACAGCTCAGCTAAACTATTTTTAAAAGTAAGGGGTGTTAATTAATTTAAACAATTTTTGCATACAGGGAAAATACATTACTTTTATACATAGAACTAAAACACTGCATAGTTTTATGTTTATTCTATAAAATAGAGTTGAGCTAAGAAACTTCACCTCCTAATTCTATTTCTGGTTTTACAATTTAAAGCTGCCTCCCCTTGCAATTCAACATGGTATTGCTCAGGCCTACACTTGCACCTAAAAAAAAGGTGGAAGTGCAACTCTGAATCAGCCCCTTAGTGTTAAAATAACACCAACTCAGGCTGGTGTTAGTGCTTCTATTCCAGCGATCTCTCCATATAATCACCTTTTTCTGTATCTATCGGGAAACCGCTGGAATATATGTTAGTAGAAGATGTTAAAAAAGAAAAAGAAAAGTAAAACAATAAAAAAAACAATTAAAAAAACTAATTAAAAAGAAGCAATAGAATAAGGTTAAAATTTACCTGACTGGGAGACACATCTGCCCGCAGATGCCGGTCCTGACATGACAAGAGCCTGCTCATGCGCAGTGTTTCTCATGCCGAGGCTTGATTTTTACTAAGTCCCAGAAGAGAGCCACTGCGCAAGCTTGAATGTCATCACAGAGGGTAACATTTAGTAAATACTGTGAACGTTTCTCCCAGGCGCGCAGCAATGAGATACGAACCTTAATAAGCTCCGTTCATAGCGAATTAGTGTTGTATGTAAATAGAGCCTATTCCTTACCTTTTGCATGTAACACTTTCTCTTATATATTATATATATATGTAGTATTTATTTTTTTATTATTATTTATTTATGGGTCATAGGTATGTGTCCACATGATATGAAAAGTGGTACTTGACATGATTCCATAGTGTGTAACTGATACTCCCCAATGGTAGAACCACTGATCTAGACACTTCTCAAATTGTTGTTTTTATTTTCTGTAGGTTACTTTGTACTAAATGGACTGCCAGAAATAACCAAATGACTATGCAGAGATTTTCAAACTACAACTCTCATAATCTGTAGCATGCAGGGAGTTATGTTGCACAAGCTTCCTTTTATATTACTGAATATTGAGGTTCACATATAATGTGACAGCATTTTTTTGTTAATATATATTGACCCTAGACCATATTTGATCCTCAATTTAATTGAAATTTTAGGATATTCTTATATTTATCCATAGCATGTTTAAATTGTTCTTTTGTGCATTACCGCCTCAGATGGGAAGGTATTCCACTTATCCACTACCATTTCAGTGAATTAATTTTCCTCTAAACCAGCCACCCTCCAGTTTAAATGCATGCCCTTGTGTTCTAATACACCCTTTCCATTGAAAAATGACACCCTCCCTTACCTAGTTAAACACTTTCATATGTAAGAAATTTTCAGTCTTAC
>WWET01003790.1:85110-109135 GCA_011038615.1 Limnodynastes dumerilii | reverse complement strand
CGAGTTTTTTCAGACATCTCGCATACATATATATATATATATATATATATATATATATCTCACTTTTAGCACACTTTTGAAATTTACAGCACTTGCACTGTAATTGTAAAATAGTAAAATACTACACCATATATATATTTAACTCTCTAGGGAACGAGTATCTGCCTTTATTCTCCTCAGCAAGGTGGTAGATTTTGGAATATTCCAATAATCGTGCATCATGAGAGCATCCAGAGCACCCTTTTGCCCCCTAGTGGTCAGGTCCTGCATAAGAAGGGGGTCAAGCCAGTTAATGCAAAGTTAATCCAAAGTAAGTTAGTTTCCCTTCACCAAAGGGACCTTTTTTCCCAAAAATTTGCCCTGCCATTTAAATCACACAGGCCCTCATTTTTGCAGTTGCTGTACACTGATGGGGTAATNTATGCCACCTTTGTTTTTGAAGAAAGTTTCTGTAGTAAACTGAAATGTTGAACTCTTAATGCGTCTGTAAGAACTGCTTATTAATTTGTTACATACATCTGCAGATATATTGAAACAGGCTGGTGGCTTATCATATACAAACACACAAAACGGAGGTTACTGAAATCAATTTATACAGTGATATGGAGCAGGTGCTGTAAGGTATGGGGAATTTACATGATGATTTATTTGATAAGCCACCAGCCAGTTTCAATATATCTGCAGATGTATGTAACAAATTCTCTGACTTTTATTTTAAAGATAGAAATGTATGGTTTTTTGCTGGGTAATAGCAAGAGTGCTGGGGTCTCTTTTTTTGTATTTGTGTAAATTCCCCTGTGGAATTCGTAAGCAATGTGGAAATGCACACACCTGAAATAATCGCAGGCCAATCCAATTGCAAATGCGGTCCAACCAACAAAAAGATTTAATCCGAATGGGAAAGGGGTTATCCAAAATACTATTCACACCCACAGCCAGCGCAAATTAGTACTAACACAAGTTTTACTACACAAACTCTTTAGACCTTCAGAGCCTGGCATTGTCGATTTAAGAGGTAAAATCAAAAGAAGGTCTTCTGTCCTTTTGATAGGTGAATCCTCATGGTGGGTGTGGATCTGTGTTTATATCAGGCCGCAAATATATGCATTGACGGAGCAAGGAACACCCACCAAAACCCCAGTCACTCCCCTTCCTAATCTGTGCTCTCTGACACATTCCCTCCATAGACCAGCTGTAACTATCCATGTGCTGTTCTGTGTGTATATGTCCTCCGTCCGTGCGTATCTTTATAATCGCGCCCACTTTTCATTATTTAAATGCCCCCCACCCATTTATATGTAAATTCTTCCATGCGTATTTTTACATGGCAGATCCGGACGTATGTGACACCATGCGATTCACAAGTCCATCTGTGAGGCACTTCCCTGCATATAGTCTACGCGAATTTCGTAAAAAAAAGTTACTACGCATGCGCAGTTTAAAAGTATAAAAAAAAAAGTATCTAAAAATACGCACGGAACTGCCCAAAAAACGGATCTCTGAATACGGCGCGGTCATCTCAGATTCCGTGCGCATCATTGGATCCTAGTGTTTCCTTTGTCTCATGTCCGGAGGTCAATCAGCATAATTGTACTGGTGGTCCAAGCCTAACTAGCAGGGTCAAACAATCTAACTAACTCATGCACATATAATATTACATATTATCTATGCCTATAACTTGCGTACGCAATATGCAATCTTTTAATAAAATATAACATTGCTAATACAACATTAATAGCTAGCCTACAAGTCTAAACAAGACAACATTATAATATTTCCACAGTGACCGGCGGTATTTAGCTGACTGAATCCTCCTGCGAATAAAACAAAGCTTTTATAACTTAAACCATATTTTATTTATTAAACATACATTGCGCTTGCATGAAAAGATGAAAGAAAACCTATTTATTATCAAGTATATTCATAAGGTTAAAAATACCCATGAATACACGCTATTGCATGCACTCATGTGTGAGAGCATGTGAATAGGTGCGTTTTCCCGCTCTTAGCGATCCTTTATTCTTACCCATGCACAGATTATACTGAGTTCAATTTTCAATATTTACTTATTCATTTATATTTATTTTTGGTTTCCACACCCCATACCATACAGCACCTGCTCCATATTACCTTATAAATTAATTTGAACCTCCATTTTGTGTTTGTTTTAAAGCTTGTCTGGGATAGCAGCTGACAGGGTGCTGTTTTGGAGACTTGGGGACCTCTGCCGGGGGTGAGCTCTCAATTAAAAAATACATGATATATGACCCAAAGTTGGGACTTTGACAGTTTTAGAGTTAGGACCACCAAAAAGAGAAGCCTTGTAAGTGGCTGGTGGCTTATCATATATCTGCAGATGTATGTAACAAATTCTCTGACTTTTATTTTAAAGATAGAAAGTTATGGGTTGTTGTATTATATATTGGTTGCAGTCCCCACTCAGATGGGCTGCCTTTAGAAATAGAGACAGCTGCACCCACCGCTGACAGCTCCGGAGAGGTGAGTAACCTACCCCCCAGTAACCCTATCATGTGCCTCCAGCTCCCCAATATCCACATTATGTGTATCCAGCCCCCCCAGTATCCTCAATGTGTCTCTAGCCACCTCAGTAACCCCATCATGTGCCTTCAGCTCCCCAGTACCCCATCATGTCTCTAGCCCCCCCAGTAACCCCATCATGTGCCTCTAGCCTCCCAGTATTCCCATAATGTGCCTCTAGCCCCCCCAGTAAGCTCATCATGTTCCTATAGCCCCTCAGTGTCCCAATCAGGTGCCTCCAGAACCCCCAAGTAACCCCATCATGTGCCTCCATCCCCCAGTATCCCCATCAAGTGCCTCTAGCCCCCCACAGTAATCCCATCATGTGCCTCCAGCCCCTCAGTATCCCCATCATGTGCCTCCATCCCCCCAGTAACCATTTCATGTATAACCAGCCCCCAGTATTCCCATGTTTACCTTTGCTGTGCCTTCCTCCATGGCGCTCTCCTTTTCTCTCTTCCTCCTTCCAGTTTTCATACAGGAATTTTCCAATCAGCTGCTCTATGTAATGGCCACGGTAGCTCATACACTCATACAGGAACCTCCTGTATGACCTGCCAGCCATTAGAGTGGAGAGGGGGGGATGACTGCCGGCGACTCTCCAGCCTGCATCCCCCCACGGAGCGCATCGCGCCGGCTCTGGGTTAGGGTCAGGCTGTCAGCAAATGAGGGTTAGGGTAATGAAAGGGGAGGGCTAGGGTTAGAATTAGGGGAAGGGTTGGGGTAATGTTTTGCACTTACCTATCGATGCCATCATCGAAGCATAAGCAATCGATATCCCAGCCAGTTCGAAATTGGCTGGGAGAGAACAGTCCTATTAAAAATAGGGCCATTCTTAATGGGGACCCACACCCATATATACCCATATATATATAGTATATATACTGTATAAATATTATATATAATCTATGCACCAGACTTTCTTATTGCCGCAGCCACCGGAGTCCCAATGGAATAGGTTCTTCCAAACCTTTCAATAGATTCTATAGGAGAGAGAAAGGGGACAGGGGCGCTCTATGGTGCTGTATCTTTATTAGGAACAGAGTAAAAATTTAAAATTAGCGGTGCAAATATTCAGCAGCGTACCAGATAGCGGTTACCGGCTTCCTCGGAGCAGCGTCCTTTGTTGTTAAGCACGGTATCCAATGGTGGTAGAGAGAGTGTCAGTCTGTACCTCTGACACTCTCTCCACCACCATTGGATACCGTGCTTAACAACAAAGGACGCTGCTCCGAGGAAGCCGGTAACCGCTATCTGGTACGCTGCTGAATATTTGCACCGCTAATTTTAAATTCATACTTTGTTCCTAATAAAGATACAGCACCATAGAGCGCCCCTGTCCCCTTTCTCTCTCCTATAGAATCTATTGAAAGGTTTGGAAGAACCTATTCCATTGGGACTCCGGTGGCTGCGGCAATAAGAAAGTCTGGTGCATAGATATAGACTCAATACAGTGGTCTCATTGCCACATTGTCCTCTACTAACATCTAAAGTTACAGTGCGCACTCTCTCTCTCTCTCTCTCTCTCTCTCTATATATATATATATATATATAAGCAATTGCTTATGTGGCCACATCAGTTAATGCAGGGGTTGTGAACCTTTTAATACCTACTAGTGCAAGCACGAAGTAATTTTTAGAGGGGATAGTTTGTACAACCCCCTTTTCTCCGCCTGTATCTATCCTATACACCCCATTTTCTCCCCCTGTATCTATCCTATATACCCCCTTTTCTCACCCTGTATCTCTCCTATAAAACTTTTTTTTTTTTTTTGGGATTATCAGACCTCTGAAAAGCTGTGGGTTACCGCTGTGAATGGCCCTTTTCTCTTAACCAGTTCCCAACTGGCTGTTAAATCTACTGCGTTTGCTTCGCAGGGTTACGATTGCCGCAAGAGAGAAGACGGTGCTGCGAATGGTAAGTATATATTTAACCATAATCACTCCCTAACCCTCCCTTCCCCGCAGCCTAACCCTAAGATTTCCAGGAGTGTTACTCACCTCTTTGGTAGGCAGTGTTTCCAAAAAATGAATGGTTAAGTATGTCAATCAGCATGGGTCTTTCAAAAATGGGTCGCTTTTTGAAATAGGGACAGCCAAAAATCAGTTTACATTTACATGCATAAATCTGGTTTCAGCCCATTAATATAATTTTAAGTGACAGGTATACTTTTCTTTTTAATTAGACACAAGACAAAAGTAAAAACAAACAAGAGAAAACAATTCCAGCGCAGATCAGAAAAAACAAACAAACGGTTCTATATGTCTAGGTAATATGTGATACTTTTATGTTGTATCAAAAATTTAGACTATAACTGGAAGATTAAAAAATACATATAAAAAATCAAATAGAGTGCAGAAACATCTGAACTAGGCACCTACAATTTAAACAAACTATACGTTTATTAAAACACAATATTCTAAAAACTAATTACAATATATGGGTCCATAGAAACATAAGATATCAATATTATAAATTCCAGGAACACGTGTAATTCACGTCAACAGATATAATTAACTTGTCTGTGTACACATTACTTAGAGTCCAGGTTTTTCATTTATAACTTATATTAATGAGTCTGAATTTAGTAACAGTAGGCCTGATTCAGATTTAAGAAGGAGCTTGAAATTAAGAGAGGAAAGTTACTTCTGGGCTAAACCATGTTGATTGCAGGGGAGTTATATTTCATCTGTTTAAAACAGTATTAGATTTGAGAGTTGATGTTTTCTATCCCAAGTCTAAATAACAGTGTGATAGTAAAGCTGGTCAGTATCTGTGTGCAGTAAGCAATTCAAAGATATATCCCCTAGTTGAGCGCTAGAGGAGTGTCCTAGGAGTGTATCCAGACACTTATTATTTATTTGGAATCTGCACTCCCAGTATCCTGGGGCCTGATCCAGACCGACGCCCGCCGTCGCTAGGACGGCGGGCGTAAGATCGGCTGAAAAGCCAATCTGCGCATGTGCCGGGCAGATGTTGCCCGGCGTAGCTACGGCAACGCCCGATCAATGAACAGCGTAACCTACGTTAAGGTTAGTGAAGTTGGGCGGGGGGAGGTAATATAATGAGGGAGGGAGGGCTTAGTAGTAAAAAATAGAGGTATAATAGGTCTCACCACCGTGTCGAAATAGCACAGGCAATGATCTTGTTGTGGCACCTATAAGGTGGATACAATGCTGCATGTGTTGTATTGCCAGCTGACAGTCGAATCTCCGGGTATTAGTCTGCGGCCCAGGGGGCTGGACATTCTCCTCCCTCTATACCTTCTAAAATCCACCATCCCAAAGCAATTTGCATAATGTGCAGCTTCCTCCATTCGCTGTAATATTGTCTTTCTATGTGTGCGGCAGCGTGTGCACCCGCCTGCTCACACTGTATCACATGATAATATTCTGATGAGTGTGGGTCCCTGTTGCGAACGGCCCTAAACGATTACGGTGCTCCGAAAGATATCCCTAGAGGGATTTCATCAGAGGCATAAAAGAAGACAATAGTAGTGAAGTGTATTTTTATTTAAAAAAAACAACATTTATACAATTGAAGATATAACATTTGAGGAATAAGTTATTTTATTGAATTTCAATCAGTAAAAAGTCTATAAACACAAAAAAAGAGCTTTACTGGCAACAAGCTGTAGTGTGACATTGGTCATGCTTCGAGATGCATTTTATTTACTTCTCATAAAGCACCGGCTGCAGCAGACATGCACAGGACCCGATCCAGAGACATGAATTTCCTTTTGTTTTTGTGCATGGATCAGATAACTTATGCTTCTCCATTTTTGTGCATGAATCCATGCTACTCTAGTGCACAGAATTCCGACCCATCCAGACTGAAGAAAAATTACAATACAAACAGATCTTCAACTATCTGGTCATATCAACTAACTTCTGATCTCTGTCACCTTCAGGAGAACCCATAATGTCCTAAACAATTTTCATTACCTCACATACCACCACCTACTTACCAGCCAATCCCTCATATACCACCCCCTGCATGCTAGCCTCTCTCACATACTACCTCCTGCATGCTAGCCTCTCTCACATACCACCTCCTGCATGCTAGCCTCTCTCACATACCACCTACTGCATGCTAGCCTCTCTCACATACCACCTCCTGCTTGACGGCCTCTCTCACATACTACCCCCTCCATGCCAGTCTCTCTCGCTCATACCACCCCCTGCAAGCCAACCTCTCTCTCCCATACAACCCCCTGCATACCAACCTCTTTTTTCTATAACAATCCCAGCATGCCAGTCTCTCTCTCCCATACAACCCCTGCATGCCAGCCTCTATCTCTCTCATAAAACCTCCTGCATGCCAGCCTCTATCTCTCCCATACAACCTCCTGCATGGCAGCCTTTATTCATGACATGACAATCCCTGCATACTATTTTTCTCTCCCATTCACATTTTTCCTCGCATAACTCCCTGCCAATATTTTCTCTTTTCCTATCTGTAAATCACCTCTTACATGTCAGTTTTCCTTACACAATCCTCATTTTTTTCCTAAGTCCTCTTTCCCCTCATATCCTGTACAACACATTGACACGCACACCCCTGTCACCTCCAACATACCAGTCATTCTGGAAACAAACCCCTGCTAATCCTTATTTCACTTTCCCCTCACATACACCACCCTGCTCAACAGATTAGGACACAGAACCCATCATCTCACCACAATACCGGCCAGCACTGCATACCATGTGACTGCAGGAGTCACATGGGCTGATGATGTCACAGGGTTCTTTCCAGGAAGTGGATCTAGGATCTGCTGCAGTCACATGATGAGTGGTGACGTCTGAAGATACCTCTGCTGCAGGAAGTATTACTCGAGCAGGTACGTGTATAACTCTAATAATGCATTATGGAATGTCCAGGGATTTCTTCCACATTGAAGGCCAGCCACAGCCAGGTTTCTGACTACACTGGTCTAGATGTATTTTATGCTATTTTCCAGTCTTCCGGTATGTTATGTTATGTTAGTGTAGATATTTACTATGGCAATGTACTATTTATGTTTATTAACTATCGCTGTATAAGCACCCTCTCTCTCACTACCTCTGATAATATAACATGAATATAGTACATGTACATTTATTTAATCTTTGTGTATGGACAGAATTGGCAGCCTTTCTATTCCTAGCTAGCAATGTAGAGACAAGGAAAGCAATATAATTTGTTTTATAGAAGATGGTAAATCAAGACTGAACAAATTACCACTTTATATAAATGGCAGAAACGAAAGTAAAAACTGAACCCAAACTGAATATTGCACACTTTCTTCCACTAAGCATAATATATTTTCAGATTTCACATTACTTTTATTCTGTTTTTTGTTTTACACACACACACACACACACACACACACACACTTAAATCTAACAGTTATTAGCTAAAGTAAGTTACATATTTATGTGCCTATAATTGATGCAGGTCCTTCTGCTGAGTTCTTTTGATGGATCCTAAACACCGGGATCTTCTCAGACGTCTTCGCCTTGAGCTTAGCACGCAGGGTTTAGCAGATGGACTTTTGCCTGAATATCTGCTACAAGAAGATGTCATTACAAGTGACCAACTACAAGAAATTAAATCACAAATTTCCAGTGAGAGGAGAACACTTAAACTTCTAGATATTCTGCCCACACGTGGTCCTAAGGCATTTGAAATTTTCTTGAACTCTTTAACAGAGTTCCCATGGGTCCGTGACAATTTAATTCATCTTTGCAGGGAGAGCCACACAAAAACAGTTGGAAAAATATTGGAATTGCCTGATGACGTACAAGATAGTTGTCCAAGTGATAAAGTACTGAACATTGTAGCTGGAAATTTGGGTTCAGAATGGGAGCAGGTGCTAGGATATCTGGGACTGGATTGGACTACACTGAACAGGTGTAAAATGCAACATCCCTATAGTGTGCATGCACAAGCAATGGAAGGATTGGTAAAATGGAGACAGCACATGGGTCGAAAGGCTACAATGCGCTGTCTATGGAAAGCTTTACAAGCTGCTCAGGTGGACCCTTCAATAATGTTGAGTTAATTAATGTTAAGGTTGAATTCAATTCCTGGACAAGGCCTTATTTGCGTTACGTTTCTATGTGCCCCCTGTATCTGTATGGGTTTCCTCCCACAGCCACCCAAAAAAATACAATAAAGAGTGCTAGTAGGTTTACTGGCCACTGACCCTGTATCTGTCTGTGTGAGTTAAGGAATTTAGACTGTAAGCCCCAGTGAGGCAGGGACTGATGTAAACAGTTGTATAAAACTGTAAAACACTATGTAATATGAAAGAGCAATATTAAAACCTTACAATTCTAAAATATGATAAAACCAGAATGGAAGCTGCTCAATCAATTTATTAAGTAAATGTTAAACAGGTGCATGAAAGGCAGGGGGTAACCTGCTAGCCACAGAAACAAAGGGAAAAATTGCCTCAGCCCACTGCCATAAACCAGTAACAAACTATACTGTTCTATCTGTAAAATAAAACACAGAAATGTTCGTTACGCATATTTGTACAAATATGAGATAAGCCACCAGCCTCCGTCAAGGCCTTTCTGTATATGGTGGTCCTAACTCTAAAATTTGATAAGAGGCTGTGGAACACTTTGACACTAAAAACATACTAATGATAAAAATAATAATAATTTTTTAAATAATAACTCAGTTGTAGAAATGGAAGGGTGTAGGCAACTAAAACATTTCTATGATTAATGCAGGAAAAATAGTGACTGTATGTCCACCTTATAATCACTGATTAAATAAACATAAAGGATTCTTTAATAGTCAGGAGCAGGCAGACCCTGGATATGCAGCGGCTGTAGAGGTCCGCTGTCAGGTCGCAATGCAATCCTAATTACCATAAGTGTAAAGGAGGCCACTCACCTTGCATTTGGGCCTAATTCAATTGCCTGCGAAAACATGAAAAAGGATGAAGTGCGCCTATTTCCGTCTATTATGGTAAGTAAAAATCACTGATTTTAATGTGCATGAGGTGAGGTGCGCATAAAAATCTGTTGTAAAAAACACCGGGATTGGGGATTTCAGGTAATTGAATCAGGCCCTTAAGGTTTTTTTCCGCCAACAGGAACCTACTTTAATGTTTACCCTAATGAAATATACCTGTGAATAAGTGGATTAGATATCTGACCAAAGTCAGGAGATTAAAAGCCTTCAAAGTGTTAAATAGAAAAAACCTAAAGAAGTACCAAAGAAGAACACTAGAGGTAATACTAAATAAAATTTAAAGTCCAGGGGCCAGATTTACTAAACTGTGTGTTTGGAAAAGTGAAGATGTTGCTCATAGCAACCAGATTCTAGCTGACATTCTCTAGTATGTAATAGGAAAGTGAAGGCTAAAATCTGATTGAGTGCTATGTGCAACATTTCCACTTTTCCAAACTCGCAGCTTACTAAATTTGGCCCCAGGTTTTGAGTTTAACTAGGCAGTTTGTAATATATGTGCTCACTGAGAATGCTCATAAATGCAGAGTGGTTGACATGGGGCTTTGTGTCTTTTAACACATGGGACCTGATTCAGAGCTGCGCTTCCGTCTATTTTTCAGACGGAAGCGCAGCCAAAATGTCTACTGCGCATGCCCAGATCGGGAGAACGTCCCAAGTGCCCCCCTATAATGTTAAATAATAAAATAATACAAATACCCCGTCCCTTTCATTAAAAAATACAGTGCCCACAGAAAAAAAAAAATTTTGCGACATTTGCCCCTTAAAAAAAAAACTAAAAAAAACCCCAGGACCTTGTCCCCTTCTTTTAAATTAAAATACAGTGAATTCAGTGTCAGAATTCTTGTTCTCTCGATAATTATGGCAGTGCCCAAAGGGTATAAATATACCCCAATGACAGTAGACCTGTCATTACCGTCGGGATGTCCTGCGAAGAAGTACCAAAGAAGAACACTAGAGGTAATACTATGTGGGCATTGTAATTTTTTTTAATGAAAGGGATGGGGTATTTGTATTATTTTATTATTTAACATTATAGGGGGGCACTTGGGACGTTTTGCATTTTTTTTCTTTGAAGGGCACAGTATATATATATTTTTTATAATGGCATGGTCATGGAACGCTTTTTGGGCCATGGCATGCTGCCGATAGTAGTGCTGCTACCGCAAGCATGCCTTGTCTTTCATGGGCATGCTCGCAGCAGTATTTGTACTAGCGGCAGCATGCCCGGCCGGGCCGTTCTTTATTTATTTCTTTTTAGCGCTTGCGGGTTGCGACGGAGAGGGTAGCGGGGGAAGGGGTTTTTTTTTTTTTAACTAATTGCTTTTTCTTTTTTTTTAGCTCCGGTGAGCTGCAGCTACACTTACACCATCTCAATACGTTCAATTCAGAGGTGTGTGTTTCTACTGAAACACGCACCTCTGAATAGCACGTTTTAGCGTTTGCGACTTCCGCATCCGTTAAAACTCTGAATCAGGTCCATAGAGAGGTGGAAAGAAGTGTGTGCGCGCAAAGGGTTGAATTGCAGAAAACAAGAGTAGAAAAAAGCGCTAGGAGATTATGAATATAGCAAATATATTCTTGAATTGCAGAAGTAGCCTAAATACATTATTTAACCTATGGCAGACCACTAAATGATAAAATTAGCTTACTGTAGAATGAGAGATAGATCAGGTAATCTTATAAATAAATTATGTCTAAAATATAGGTAGTGAATTATGGTGAATAAAACATTAATATTCACAACAACAATATACGTGAATGTGCTAACAAACCCCTGTATTTGTCCCAGATGTGTATCTAAGAGAGATGGAGGACCTCTATAAAGAAATGATGTGCCTAGTTTCATTATGTAGATTGCATATATGCGGTCTTTAAAGACATCTGTCATGCATTACCAGCAATTTACTACAACACAGACTTAACAGACCCTCCAACATGACCCATTACATTAGGTACAATTTATTTCGTTCCTGAGCTTCCAACTGTCACTAACCTGGTTTAAGTGAATTAACTGATATTTAAAAAAAAACTATGTGCCTATAAAAAAAAAAAGTGGTTACCATAGTAACTGACAGTTGGAAACTGAGGAGCAGAGTATTTTGTACTTAGTGGAATGGGTCATGTTGGAGGGTATGTTAACATTAATTGGGGCCAGATTTACTAAGCTGCGGGAAAGGAAAAGTGGAGATGTTACCCATAGCAACCAATCAGATTCTATCTGACATTTTGTATGTAATAGGAAAGTGAGAGCTAGAATCTGACTGGTTGCTATGGGCAACATCTTTGCTTCTCCTTTCCTGCAGCTTAATAAATCTAGCCCATGGAAACTACTGCAGAACCCACTGCTGGCATTTGATGTTGAAAAGGCATTTAACTATTTTTCACCCTGGTATTTGAGCAACTGACAGTGGCTCCATGTCAATTCACAGAATTCACAAACATACATGTCCATGACCTGAAGTTTACACTAACACTCTTCAAAGATGACATGCTTTAATTAGTGTTCACACCTGTGGTATTTATACTGGCAATTCCAGATATTATTCAAACCTTCAGCTCTTTCTTAGGATGCAATAATAATGTGCATAAGTTGGTGATCATTCCTCTAACAGGAGGCCCAGGAGTCCTACAGCACTCTTCCACTCTCACAAATTTATCACTGGCAACCAGCAAAATTAAATATCTAGCCATCTATGTCTCATCCTTGGATAAAAAGGTATATATACAGAATGACACTCCTGAAAAAATAAAAAATGGGTGATGTGGCCCTATTAAAATAACTGTAAATGGAAGTGGATTTATAAATGTATTAATGTGTAAATGTCATGCACCTAATATCAAATAAAAGGTAGGTATAAACAAAAAAGACCAAGAGCTGCTGCACTTCAGGATAGCTTATCCGACATGAAACAAAGAAAAAATAAGTGCTGCGCTAGAATCAATAAGATATTACCAAAGGCTTCTAAATAAATCTAATGAATATAAAAAAAAATATTAATAATAAGCATGTACAAGCACCTACAGAAATATATATAATTTATAAAATTAAATGTATTAAATTATTATTTATTAAACTAGAATACAATACACCAACAATTCATACCATTATAAAAATTTATAAAATTAAATGTATTAAATAATTTATTATTTATTAAACTAGAATACAATACACCAACAATTCATACCATTATAAAAATAAAAGCACTGATCTCATAGAGAAATTCCAACTTGATTGAAAAGTCTCAAAGATATAGTGTATCAAGAACAAAGAATATGTCCTCTGGTGACCGGTTGATAAGATCACTAGATATAAAAACAGGACAGCAGAAATATATAACTCAAGGAGGAGTTGTTCTTAGCCACTGGCGATGCTAAAGATGTCCAATATAGAGATCCTAGTAAAGAGCTATCACTGCACATCGGACTTGAAATTATTAAACAGGGTTCCGGACCATCCAGTCCCGATTCCTATGGACGGGAACATCAAGCTTTCGCTAAACTTCGGCTTGGAACTGTACGAAGAATAGATCTGTAGAAGCAATCTCTCACTAGCCGTATTCGCTTATCTCCCTTATAAGTTTAATACAGTTCCTTTAGTGTTAACTTTAAAATAGAGCAATTGAGAGTGATATTCACTAAGAGCACACTAGTAGCCAATGGAAGGAGCTCATCGAGTCAGATTGTCCGCGGCTCTGGACGGAGCTAGCAATCAGCTGGGTTCCCTCGTTCTGTTTCATAAGCTGATATGAGGATGCCAGTAGGTGTAATAATCAGTCCATGACAGTGTAGAGAGGACTTAAAAGTAAAAAGTCTTTGGTGGTTTAAAACAGCATAGAGAACCTGACACGTTTCCTGGCTATACGCCACTTCATCAGAGGTTATTTTTAAAAAGCCATACACCTGGACCTTATTTATGTGCAGTCGCACATTTTTTATCACTTTTATATTTTACTACAAGTGCCTGAACATAATTAAAAAGAATTTCAGAGGTTGATAACCTAGTAGAAAAAGAGGAAAGAATGCAGAAAAGACAGCATACAAATACACAAAATAGAACTATTACATATAAAAGAGCATCTCCATATAAATATGGCAACCTATAAAGAATATAGAGCAAAGGGATGTTACTATGGTAGCAGATACAATGAGCGTAGTTTTTTGGAGCTCACAATCACAGCTATTATTTATTCTTTATATTTTAAATTTTTAAAGTTTTATAACTTTTATAACGTTCAATGTATCATTATTTTTTGTTTTACTATGTATATATTCTAAAACAGATAGTCATAATAGGTATATATAAGAGAGAATCCAAAACATTAAACATAAAGGGCTAGATCCTGACTCTTGCATGCTTTCCGTGCGTGCTGGGGTCAGTAAGTATGCACGTGTAGCAGGGAATGCACGCCCCCTGAACTCCCCGCTGTTGGTAGGAAATCTGGACACTTAAGTGTAACTGAGTATACATCTTAATTACCTCTCATGGGTCCAGATTTACTAAGAGGCAAGTTAACTCTCCCCTAAAAATCACTGCACATCAACGTAGTTTGCCAGCTAGATTTACAAAGGAGCGAGTTCCCAATAATGGTGATTGACTTATGTAAATATGAATTGGGTGAACCTGAGATTGGCTTATAAGAGTCTTAAAGAAGAAAGTGCTCAGAGTATACAACTATGACCGCACTGAGTGGCTGAAAAGACATAAATGTGAAGAATATATAGAGGTGCGCTAGAGTCAGTCTCATAACTCCAACTTCCGTATAGTATTTAAATAATTTTATTAACCACAATAAAATACATAAAAAACTACTTGCACATAAACAATGCTCTAGTGCAAACACTCAAATGATTAAAGCTGTTGATATGTTCAAAGAATACATACGGCTGTATCAGCCATTAATAGCTTCTTAACACTTGCATACAGTCACTTTAACTTGCCAGAGTTAAAGGCGATTTAACAGAGACTTGACTTAAATCGCTGTATAGTAAATACAGGATTTGTATGCTCTGCCTTTTGAAACTCCCCATGGCAATTTAATCTATGGTGAGTCTGAAAAACCCTCATCTCTGGCAAATTTATGCTGAATTTGCTTTCCATACACTATTACTTTAATATCAGACACCACATCACCAATTTCTTCTCTTCTTCTTATTTTTTATATTTTAATATTTCTGGCGACACACTTTGGGTGATGGACAGGCAGCTGTACACACCGGAGCAACTTCTAGGTCACTGGTAGTCAACCTGCTTCCTACCCCCCCACTAGTGGACGATTCAGGCTTTCATAGTGGGCAGTGGGGGTTTGGTGGCCTTGACAGTATTAAAATCTTATTATTAAGAAAAGTTGTGAAATGTGGAAAGAAGAGAAAGTGGGGTGTAGGATAGATACAGGGAGACAAAAGGTTGGTTATGTAGGATAGATACAGGGGAGAAAAGGGGATATATAGGATAGATACAGGGGGGAGAAAAGGGGATATATAGCATAGATACAGGGGGAGAAAAGGGGGTATATAGGATAGATACAGGGGGAAAATATGAGGTATATAGGATAGATACAGGGGGTGAAAAGGGGGTTTGTACAAACTCTCCCCTCTAAAAATTACTTTGTGCTTGCGCTAAACTTAGTTACTGTGGCACTGGTGGGCGGTAAGGAAATTTTAGCATTAACAAAGATACAAAAGTGGGCAGTAAATATTAAAAGGTTAACAATAGATCCTTTATTACGGGTCTTGCAAGAAATGCTGGAGTTTCAGGGTATACGGGTGGGACAGGTGGAAATCAAATTGTCTGCTTTTGCAGACGATATACTGTTATATATAGGTAATCCGCGGTCTTCATTGCCATTGATCCTGCAAACACTGGAAGAGTTCGGGGACATTTCAGGTTTTAAGGTGAACCTGTCCAAATCAGTTGCCCTGTACCTTAAAAGGGGGGTGCGTCGCCCAGGCTTTATCAGCTGAATATCGGGGAAGCCATTAGGAATCTAACCACAGAGCTGGTGGGCTGGAGGCACCTTTCCCTTTCCGTTTTAGGAAGAGCCAATTTAGTTAAGATGGTCTCCTTCCCCAGGATTATGTACTTGCTACAGACACTACCCATACTTCTCACACATAAAGACCTTTCATACTTAAATATGATCTTCCGAAAATTTATTTGGGCGGGCAAAAGACCCCGAATAGGTCTGATAAAGTTGCAACATGTAAAGAAAAATGGGGGTATTAATTTCCCCCATGTAGCCAATTATAATTATGTGGCAATATTACGGTACATAAATGATTGGCTACATGGACAAAGTACATACACTAACCTCGAGGTGGAGGCGGGTCTCTTGCAAAATATAAGCTTGGCGGCGTTCCTTCACCAGCACGACCAGGAGATTTCCCAGGAGATTAAAACAAACCCTTTGTTGTGGACCACTAGGAGGGTGTGGCACCTCTTAAGACACAAAAACGGGCTCAATGTCCACAAATCGGTGTTCCTCCCATTCATAGGTAATCCAGACTTCCAGGATGGTGCGGCAGACTACCCCTTTGCACGGTGGCCTACGGAGGGTCTAATGTCCGTAGGAAATTTACTTGACAAATTGACAAAACGCCCGTTAACACTTAGCCTGGCGCAGATACAATATAGGTTTTTTACAACAGCAACCTTTACAGTTTCTCCAGGCGCAGCATTACGTTAGTGCAGTGGTGCGTCATTTGTCCCAGCAGGATGTACAAAACCCACTAGACGCTATTTTACAAAATAATTCCATAGACAGGGGAGCCATCTCCAGGTATTATAATTTACTGCGTGTTCCAATGGATCATTCCCAAGTACAATCGGGGATGTCACAGTGGACGCGGCACCTCGCTGGTTTAATGTGAAGATTTACTTCAATCCTTGAAGCACTCTAACAAAGCTCTAAAATCAAACCAATACCTAGAGATGTTTCTGAACCTCTACCACAACGCCTATCTATCCCCTCACAGGAGATTCTTGGCTGGAATATCTTCCCACCACACATGCCCTAAGTGCTTTGGACAGGAGGCAGATACTTTCCACTGTTTATGGGCCTGCCCAATGGTTGGGTTCTGGATACAAATTAAAAAATATGTGGAAGAAAATCTAATAAATTTCCTACCTCTGAGTCCTGAATGGGCGCTGTTTGGCGTCCTTCCAAAAAATCAAATAGTCCCATATAGTTGCCGCAGATTGCTGCTCTATGTTAGAGCAGCGGCTAAAAAATCACTTCTCCAAATGTGGATCCAAAGAACCATGCCACCAATCATGCTGTTCATGGATAAATTACATAAGATATTTATAATGGATTGGATGGAGACCCTGCTGGACAGGGAGAGAAAGGTGGAGGTTTTTTTTTATATTTGGGAATCATATATAAATACTTTGACGGCCTCCTTACAAAGCAAAATACAGAACACTGTTCAACACACCACTTGGTATGCCCTAAGATTGGTGGAAAATGATCCTCTCTTTATTGAATAGGGTATTCCCCTGTTGATCTCCCCCTCAACAGTGTTGGGTGGCGTGGTGGTCCTCCTCCTCGCGTAATTATTAGCTGAAATACGAGAATAAAGATGCAGTGCAAGCTGCGTATAGCACCAAAGAAGTAGCTTGTCGCAACCAGTAGTAGTTATAAGTTATACATAAGTGTTGTCAACTCAGACATTAGTTTCAAATGATTTTCAATTACTTAATACAAGAGTAAAAAAAACAAACAACTGATGTTTAAAGTTTTCTGCAACATATCACTGTGTAATTTCTTGTTTCTCTGCAAAGAGACAAAGTACTTTTGAAGTAGACACATTGTACTTGCTCTGATGTCATGATATGTAATTGTTTGCAGTGTCATTTAAAAAAAAATACCGGTAAATAAAAGGTTAACAACCCCGGTTCTAGACAACCACTTTCAATCTGAACTGCACTCATGTCTTCCAGTAATTAGAAAGCACTGTGTGCTACTAGCAGAGCTTCCAACTACTACCTAGAAATGCTGTACTAAAGTTGGTACACTTTCTGAAATTAACTTTTCTGTTGTTCATGCTCCCATATAAATTGTCAAAAGCCGATATACAATGCACTTCACTCTTCACTTAAGTGTTTTTGAGCAAACAGGAAATCAAGGATTTCTGTAAAGAGGCTCCAGACAAGTAATGGCCAAGCACCCCTCACCCCTTTTCATATGCTGCAGATTGGCTACTTAAAAAAACCACTTCACAAATTATGATCTGGGAAACAGCCTTTTCTCACTATACTTCCCTGGGGCCTTATTACACCTAGATGCCCCATCACCTCAGTTGACAGCATTGCATTATGGACATCTGTGTTTTCTAGCTGGAAGAGAGATATCCCTAAATTGAAAGACTCACTGACTCTAGTCAAATATCATATAAACATAAAATGGTTACAAGCTACAAAGCTTAAACAGTTACATATATGCCTTTTAGCCAGGGTTTACATCTCTCTGGAATTTGTCCCAAATCTAAGAGGGAACACACCACCTTTTCCTATCATTTCTGGGCCTGTAAGTCAGCTAGCTTTTAGTATAAGGTGGGTTCATTTGTAAACAAGATTTTCTAAGCAATGCTTTTAAAACACCCCTTCTGCTTGTTACTGTGTAATTTCAACATGTGGAGTACTCTCCCTTTGTGCTTGCAAACATAAACTACAAGACCGCGACTCACAAAACTTCTTATATTGACCAAGAAATATATATTACACCACTTGGTATCTCCAACTGTCACCCCTGTTTCTAATGAAGCTCCATCAATTCTATATAAAGATTTTGGGCCTCATTTACTAAGGGAGATTTGATTAAAATCGCCGTAGATTGCAGTAGTTTACCGACAATTTTGAAGTCGCTGGATTTACTAAAGCAAAATCTCCATAAAATCGCAATGTGTGTTGGTCAAAACAGCCGTTGTTTAAATCGCTCTGGCGATTTTTAGCATGAGGGACAAACAAATCTCCGGATTTACTAAGGGGGATTTAGTGGCTTAAAATCACCAGAGAAAAAATTGCATGGGTGTGAGTGTCGATTTCCTAGAAATCGGCAGTCACTTTGCTTTTTCAAGCACCCATCACTTGAAAAAAAAAATGTCTCCCCAATACAAAAAATGGCTGCAGCTAAATCTTCTTCCCCTCCTTCTATTGGCGAATGGTCCAACAGGGTAGATCAATTTATGCATCTAGGGGATGTTGTTCTCAGCTCAAGACAACACCACTGATTTTGTGGCAACATGGTTCCCATGGATGCAAGTAAAAATTTCCCCTGACTTTAGTAAACTAATTCAATCTGGTCCCTCATATTTTCCCTCTACTTTAAGTGTGGCCCCAAGCTTACCAACATAGCTGCAGTCACTCATATACTCCCTCTGAAAGTAACTGATTAGGAGTAAATAAAGCTGCACTCCCTTACTTTATCCCCTCCCCCTCCCATTCCTCTCTCTCTGTGTCCTTCCTTTACCCATTTTCTATAGTCTCTACCCCCTCTTATATTTCACTTTTGAACTTTTTATGGTTTTATGCTTTTCATATAGGACAACATTACCCTCTGGGTTAGTCTATTTTTTTCAGGCTTAAAGGCTCCTTTTACTCATGGATATAGTATATTCTCACTTCCTATCCCTCATTTTTGTACCCTTGCCTTTATCGGTTTGCTGATAACTATTAATAGTATTTAATGTGTACAAAAGTTCTTTTTGTCAATTTGTTTTCTAATGTATACTGTCCATGTCATATATGTTGTCATTCAATACTGAATAAAACTAAATAAATAAATAAAAAAAAATGGCTGCCGCAATATGCCATTAACCCTTAACATGCTGCGGCCTATAGTACTATAGGGCACAGCATGTCCTTGTATTGCAAGGCATGCTGTGCCTTATAGTACCATAAGCGGCAGCATGCCAAGGGTTAAGAGCAGAATGTTTCCTGTTCCGAGAAGAAACCTGTATATGGCCCTGTTCCTCTTAGACTAATTTACATGGCCCCCGGTCCTATTAAAATATAGAATATGGCCCCCGTTTCTATTAGAATAATTAACATGGCCCCCGGTCCTATTAAAATAAAGAATATAGCCCTCGGTCCTAACTTGGCCCCCGGTCCCATTAGAATAAAGAATTTGGCCCCCGTTCCTCTTAGAATAATTATCATGGCCCCTGGTTCTATTAGAATAAAGAATATGGCCCCCAGTTCCTTAATAATAATTATTCCAGCCCTCTGTTCTATTAGAATAAAGAATATGGCCCCCATTCCTCTTAGAATAATTAACATGGCCCCTGGTCCTCTTAGAATAATTAACCTGGCCCCCGGTCCTGTTAGAATAAAGAATATGGCCCCCGTTCCTCTTAGAATAATTAACATGGCCCCCGGTCCTATTAGAATAAAGAATATGGCCCCCGTTCCTCTTAGAATAATTAACATGGCCCCCGGTCCTCTTATTCTAAGAGGAACAGGGTCCATATTCTTTATTTTAATAGGACCGGGGGCCATGTTAATTATTCTAAGAGGAACGGGGGCCATATTCTTTATTCTAATAGGACCGGGGGACATGTTAATTATTCTAAGAGGAACGGGGGCCAGATGTCCTAATTCATTTAGGAACGGGGCCATATACAGGTTTCTTATCAGAACGAGAAACATTCTGTATGTGGCAGCATGCACTTAACCCTTGGTATGCTGATGCTTATGGTACTATGGCACAGTATGCCCTGAAATACAAGGGCATGATGTGCCTTATAGTACAAGATGCCATATCATGCCAAGGGTTAATTGCATGCAGCGGCATCTATTTTAATTCTAGAAAATGTGTTTTAATTTTTTTATTTTTACATGTTAAAAAAAAAGGCCACGATGTGTGGCAAGTTTTTAAAGAGAAAATTTGCCAGGGGAACTTGCCCCTTTTTCAAAAATCCCTGGCAAACTGTGGCGATGTGCTGCGATTTTTAGGAGCGAGTAAAATCACCCATTAGTAAATCTGGCCCTTTCGGTTCTTGCCTAGCAAGTGGATTCATCTTCAAGAAACAGGAGGTATCTTTAACATGTGATTTAAGACGTGAAACAAGTGGCTGTAAATAAAAATCGGTTAAAATACTAATTACCTCTTTCACCTGAGAGTTGGGATATATACCATCCTCAATAACCATTCCTAAACCAAGGGGATCAACATTTGTTAAGGGGATGTCTTTATTTTTATTATTTGGTGCCATGCAAAAGAATTTCTTTCTGCATACATTAAGCACAAACTTGTTCAAATCTACGAATAGTTTGAACAAGTTTGGTTTAACAGCGGGCGCATATTTAAGTCCCTTTAGTAAAAGTGCATTTTCACTAGGTTTCAATTGCCGTGAAGATAAATTCAAGGAGAAAATCACAGATGTGAGTTAATTTGATACTCCTATGATTGGCCAAAGGCTAAATAAAAAGACCAAGCAAGACTCCTATACCCTACTCTGATGAAATCGCTGTGTAAGGCAAAAAAACGCGTAAGAGGCTGATTTCTAACTGGAGTTGTGTCTTAGCCCTTTGCTAATTAATTGCGGATCACGAAGGGAGACACCAAGCATCTTTTCTATTTATCTCAAAACGGCAATTCAGTTAGTCTGTGCGGCATAAGATCGGGATCGGACCCTGCCTCTTCTCTACTTCCATTGGATGAATTTTTTCTTTCATTGTGAATTGTGGGAGGAGGACAAGTGTAACCAGCCCAGCGAGCCAGCGGGACTATCTATTAAGGAAAGCAGTTCTTTCCGAAGCCACTACAAGTATCTACATTTACTTGGCAACCCTCCGTGAGTGTCATTACTACTTTTGCTTTCATTGGAACACGCATCTATCTAGCTACCTCTGACTTTCTGCTGCTCATATTGTATTATCAGCCACAGCTAACAGTCTTAACTTGCCTTTCCAACTGAGTAACAATCTATGTAGGTGAATATCACCAGCAACTATTTTTCTGGAAGGACTATAATCATTTCATTTTGCGATACTCTGGGACTACTACATATGTGAATAGGCTGTTACTGTGTCTCTGAATACTAAACAACCACGCAGTTAGATAATTGTTACTGCTCATGAATGCAATTGTTTCTTTTTATTTAGATACACTGTATGTTCTTGTGATAGTGTGTCTTTATTGAGTTGGGCTACCTGCTATTGCAGTGGTATTATAGGTATTCTCAGCTTTTTATTAATAAATTATTTTTTAAAGTGGATATAGCGCTATTTTCTTGGTCTATAGTTGATAGTAAAGCTGGTCAGTATCTGTGTGCAGTAAGCTATTCAAAGATATATCCCTGCATGCAAAGAATACAATTAACTTGACTCCCCCTGAAATCAACATGGTTTAGCCCAGGAGTAACTAAGTTCAAGCACTTAACTAGGTCTGGATCCAGCCCAAAGACCGCAGGGCTTGTTGCAGTGTGCCCAGAGACTTGATGCTGCATGTTCTTAAGCTTGAACAAGGGAGGAGCATTCTAGGACAGATGCCAGCGTTATATTCTTCAGAGCTAGTGTTCCATGGTTTACCTTTACATTGTTGTTACTGTTTGACCTTTTACAATTGTACAGCTGTGTAATATTGATCATTCATTTTTATATGTTATATTAAAGGAAATATTCATACGTGGTTCCAAGAAGGTTTGTGTGAATTTTTTGCCCAAATTAATATAGTTGTAATTTCTTGTATAACGTTTTACAAAAACAGAATCTGCTGTCAGCCATTGTGATCTGCATGCCATTAAAAGTAAAAATGTCATTCATTGGGCCAGATTCAATTGCCGAAAAATCCTTCGCCGCCGTATTTTTAACGCAATTTTTTTTTCAAATTACAGGCGATATTTTTTTCCCCTATTCAATTATATTTTTGCGTTAAAAATACACCGTTTTTTTTCCACTAGCGTTAATTAAAAATCCGCTCCTATGAGAGGAGTGGATTTTTAACGCTGCACTATCTTGTACCCCAACAGGGCATGCTGATGCTTGTAGAACTACAAGCATCAGCATGCCCATGGATGCCAGGGGACGCGGTAGCATGCCCTGCCAGCCAGGGACCGCTGCGCAGGTGCCTAAATTAAAAAACAAAATACCTTCTTAACGTCGCAAATCACCTCCTGCTTGCAGGAAGTACCCGGCGCTAATGACAGGTTATTAGCCAGTGTCTGAAATATCGTGAGAACGTTATTTGAGACACTGGCCAATAACCTGTCATTAGTGCCGGGTACTTCCTGCTAGCAGGAGGTGATTTGCGACGTTGAGAAGGTATTTTTTTTACCGCTGGCTGCTGTTTTAGCGCAGCGGTAAAAAAATTATTGAATCAGCAAATTTTTTACGTTCAATTGCCGGCGAAGGCATCGTATTTTTTCTGACGCAATCTTTTTGAAAACTTCGCCGGCAATTCAATCGGGCCCATTGAGTATTCCTAGTGTAGAGGAATTGCAGAAGCTTGATACCTACTTTCCAAATGTATCAATTCTATTTCCCTNNAGGGAAAGAATCTTTTAAACATTTAGAAGGGAGATAAAGGGCACTCACCCCACATTCCTCAATGTTCATTCCAATTGAAAACTTTGACAGAATTTTAGATCATAATATCATATGTTATAATTTACTAACAAAAGACATAAAGACAGACTTAAAAAAAATTGAAGTCTCCTTCAATTTCGTTTAGTTTCAGAATGTATAACTTTAGGTTATATAATAAACTACAAAAAATTATATTAAATTACAGATTCATGGCATAGAACCTGCAACTTATAGATATGACAGATAGACAATAAAAAATGACAGCTATAAGCATTATTTTTAAAGCAGTGGTAGAGGAATCAGCTTAACATACCACATTGTTTAATGAGATTGAGGAGTTTATATTAATATAATTAATAATGATGTTAATGCTAAAAATATATCGTACTGAAAGCAGAATTAATAGAAAAACATCCTCTATGAATCTAAGATCAATCATTAAGGACCGTATTCACACTTTAGAGTGAATTAGGTGCGGACAGAACTGCACCTAAGTCACCCGTCTTGATCCTAACCTGCCTTCGTTTCTAGAAACCTTATGGCATTTAAGAGTGCCATAGGGATTCCTTAAGCAACCGTGCGTGTTTTCCTTCTTAAGAAGGAAAATACGCACGGAGAAACTGTCCTCCCACCCCTCCCACTTCTACCTAAGTCCACCCTGAGGTGGCATTAGCACGCCTACTTCTGACTAAACTATCTTTAAAGATCTTTTCTAAATCTACGAGTTAATGTACATGCCTAACTGGTACATAGATTGTGTAAATAACACGTAGTAAGTCATTTCAGGAAATTCCGCACTTAAGAATCTCTATTGTTGTTTGCTTCTAATTCATAAAAAAATAAAATAAAAATTACAGAGAAAAATAAGGTTAACATTTACTTGAAATAGAAATTTGCCAGCCTGACAAGACTGTTGCCTAGGGTGCATGGCTTTGGTGGGCATACCAATACGATCAAAGGTCAACAGCTGTCTTTTTTTTTTTTTTTTTTTT
>WWET01003790.1:69649-85104 GCA_011038615.1 Limnodynastes dumerilii | reverse complement strand
TTTTTTTTTTTTTTTATTCCTTTAAATTTTATAAATAGTCTGCTTACTAGTTGGCAGCAGGCACCTGAGATGTGGCTGGGAATATTTTAGCTCTGAGTTCATTCATTTTCATTGACAACAGGCACAAGATCAACACTATAGGTAAATAGGCAGGAGGTGGATAAATACACATGTTGGAACAAATTGTTCTCCCTCACTTCCAACCACATCAGCCTATACGCTTTTCCATCAGCTTATATGATATACTCTGTCTGCACACCGCACACACTATACTATCGCTTGGCACTTGTAATATTATTACTGTACTCATATGAGTCAGTTCAGAACGCCCACTAAGGGACTGTTTATGGTATGGTATACCGTTTATGGTATGCCACTCAGACTATTGCTGCATTTATGAGCATTTGTTTTACTGGACGATTATGTGATTTAAAGTTTGATATTGTTTGACATAAATAGGTGTGTTTCTATTGGAGAAATGCCTAGTACCAATATCACACAAGATAAACACTGGCAGATTGACATACAAAACTCACTCCTGTGGAGCCACTGGCCCAAGTTTAGAGGTAGCAAAGAAAGGAGGGAGAGAAAGAAACAGTGAGAAACGGGAGCATGAAAAAGGGGTAGAGTTGGAATGTACAAGGGTGGAGATGTGATGTTGAGATGTGAAAAACAGGAGCAGAATGCCAGGAGCAACGCTGTGAAACAAGATGGGAAAAGGTTAATAATATACATATAAGCCCTGATTAAGATTTAGGTACATAAGGGAACTTAAGCAATTCTCTTGCGTAAGTCCTGACAAGTATTATCGGTGAATGTGCGTCTCAGATGGCACAAGTTGACTTGTTTAACGAGCACTGCGTCCCCTGGACTCTTTTTTTTTTTTTGTGACAAACAAAATTAAGACTCTGGTGCTTCACAGTCATACACAGGGTCACCTTTCCTTACGTCAGCATTCTTTTAATGTTTTGATGGCATTCCAACAAATTCTGTGCAGTGTGGTAGGGGGCAAAGAAAGGGAAGTGCAAGTGGAGCATGATCACTGGACGCCAAACTGTTGAGAGGGCAGTGACTGGAGTCAAGCATCTGTTTAAATTGCTGCCACACTGATGCCTCCAGTCACACGACTACTGGTAGTGTTGGATGACTAGAAAGCCATGTATGCAGCAAAGGGAGGAGAGAAGAAAACGAATAAGTGGCAAGTATAATTACTTATGTGATACTTTTTTTCATTCCCATTTCAAATGCAACATACCTCAACATGTTAACCCCCCCCCCCAGAAGGGGGTGCCACAACATCGCTCTGGGCATCATGGTACCTATTTACAGCAGGGTTGCCAACTTTTCATTTCTTTCCTCCAGGAGATTTTGGAGAGAGGAAATAGATGCCGGTATGGGGGAGGGCAACTCAATTTATGCAAATTGTGTCATTAATTCGCCTCCTGTCCATCACTACTTCAATTCATAGTATTCCTGGGGGGTGGCAGGGGCTTAGTTACGAATATCATGTCATTAAGTCTCACCCCATTCCTAGTAACACTAGGGATTGCTGTAATGAGAGGCAGGGGCGGGACTTGCAGAATATTTGTCTGCTCTTAAGGGATACCGGGAGAACTACTAAATTTCGGAAGTCTCCCAGATATTCTTGGAGAGTCAGCAACCCTGGGTTAAGCTCACCTGGTAACCACGAACACTGGACTATCTGTAAAAGATCAGCCATCTTCCCCATACACAGACTGCACCACTACTACTACAACCAAAGTTTTTCCACAGCTTATCATGCTAGATTTGCACAATACATGTGGTTTATATTTGGGGTCGAGATATAGATGTATGTATGTGTAAAGCAGGGCTTTAATTTTTTTTTTTTTAATCTAGGTGCCAGAAGATATAGATAGCTATGTGTACGTACATGTGCACACACACACCTCAAATTGAATATGTAAAAAATAGAATCTGATCCTAAACTCTACATATATATTTTGCATGTTTTCTTTCAGAATTTTAATTGCACCATTAAAATTGAGCTAGTTATCACTAATTAATTCTTTAATTTTCAGCTCACCCTACTAAAATCCCCTCACTATTTTCTGTTGTTGAAGCCCATAGTTTACGTGATTCAATTATGCTTCTTTTTTCCCCACTAACTTTTATTTATGGTCATCATGGAAAACTACCACACACGTGTTTGTCTGTAGAGCACACAAGAGGTGTGGGAAATGCACATACTATAATATATGGGCTTTACATTAGGATTGGAGAATGTCACATTATATTCAACGTGTTGTAGCACTCCTAGACCCTAATTACCCCCTTTCCATATTATTTATTTAATATTCTTTGTTTGCCCCCACACCTTGCGTGCGCCACGGTAACGAGCACTGTCCCACCAATGAACAAAGTGAAAAATGTAACAAACACCGTTACACAACATACTACCCTGTCCCCCGTCCCCTGTCCGCCCTCCTCCTGTACAGCCTCTGAGAATAGATGCTCCAATCTTAGCGCGAGGCGCCCGGTTGGCCAGCCAATCACACGGCGAAGGCGTGCCGTCTCAGGAGCTGTAGCTGTTTCTGAGGCACAGTGTAAGCAGAGTCAGTCAGGAAGTGCACAGTCACAGCGTGCGGGACGGGTGTACATGGTGTGGTCAGTTACCCTATAAGGGGAGGGGTCACCTTAACTTAAGGTAAACGGGGTGTGCTGTAAAATTTACTAATGTGCAAACGTGTGAGTTATATATGTGTTTGACGTAAAAGACATTGCGTATTTATATGGATAATAGCAAAAGAAAAATTAGTTTTATACTGTAAATATTTGAATCCTGCTTATATTTAACTGTATAGATAAAGTGTGATATCAGTGTTTCAGAATATGTTTTCATGTTATAAAGTATAAAAAGTGTAATGTAGTGGGAGTCCTTTCTTTAACTATGCATCTCAGGACAATTGAACATGTAGAATTTGTAATGAGATACAGTAGTTGTAAAATTGCATTAGTTCCATAATAGTTTCATATTACTTTATAGGGCTCAAGAATCAAATCACTGGCAGAGATGAGGAGCCGTAGTAATTCTGGTGTACGCCTCGACAGATATGCTAAACTTGTACAGCAAACCATCCTCTGTCACCAGGTCAGTTACCACCAACAGTTAAAGTAATCTATTAATAGAGCTTATGCTATGTTGGTTTGTTTCTTTCTATTATTTGGTGCTTCTCCATCCCTATTATGGAATCGCAAGTGTTTACAACATTTTCAACATAGTCTAACAACTTAGTGGCATTACTGTATTCATTATAGGAATTGTCATCCTCATCCTCAACTAACATACTATTCAGCCCCTTTCCTCCATGCACTGGCACCCAGTGTTGCCAACTGAAATCATCTGCAATTCACACTGAACTATTCTTTTATAAGCATTCATACCCCATTAATGCATTGTTCAAATCCTCTGAACCTCCCTCCTGTTCACATCTTGTACCCTTTACCATTACTTTATCTCCTCCCCTGTGCTAGTGAAAAAAGCCATAGCTCTGGAAAAAAGAAGCCTAAATCTGCATGTTATAAGCAAAATTGACAACTATGCTGACATCATGTCCTCATTCCAACCAAAAAATGAAAAGGAAGGATCTGTTCTTTTATGCTCTTCCCGCTCTCTACCTGTCCTCTTGATCCTGCACTCTCTCAAGTCAGCTGGTGTCTATCTTCTGTGCTTATTTACAATCTGTAATCTCTCTACTGGTATCTTCCCATCTATATTCAAGCATTCGCTAATCACTCCAATTCTGGAAAAACAAAACTATGACCCCAAGTCTTCCTCAAATTATTGGCCCATTTCAAGGTTTCCATGCCCCTCAAAGCTGCTCAAGAGACTCTCCTACAATTGCCTCACTCACTTCCTTTACTCACACAATCTTCTGGATCTTCTTCAGTCAGGCTTTTTTCCCCCAACATTCCACCAAAACTGCACTGACCAGGGTGGTCAAAGAATTAATAACTGCTAAATTTAAAGGTCACTTCTATTTTCCAATTCTCCTGAATGTTTCTGTGGCTTTTGACTCTGTTGCTCACTCTCTTCTGATACAAATGTTACAATTCCTAGATATTCAGGAATTGTATTTCCTGGTTCACTTCCTACTTATCTAATTGCATTTTGAGTGTTTGCTTTTCTGAATCCACCTCTCCAGCTCTTCCCCATCTGTTAGAGTACCACAAGGCTCAGTGTTCAGTCCATTGCTCTTCTCCTTCTATACTACTTCCCTTGGACAACTAAAATGTCCTTTGGTTTTCAGTATCCTCTCTATGCAGATGATACACATGACTACCTATCCATTCCTGGGGCCAGATTTACTAAGCTGAGGGTTTAGAAAAGTGGAGATATTGCCCATAGCAACCAATCATATTCTAACTCTCACTTTCCAATTACATGCTAGAGAATGTCAGCTAGAATCTGATTGGTTGCTATGGGCAACGTCTCCACTTTTTCAAACCCGTAGCTTAGTACATCTGACCCCTGATCTCTCTGCCATTTCATCTTCAATATCCTTCCACTATCTCAAACTTAATCTTTCAAAAATAGAACCAATAAAGCAATAATATTTCCACCAACCAATAAAAGCTACCCACCTGGTTTCTCTGTCTATTGACAACACTGAAATAATTACTACTCATAAAGCTTAATGCTTTAGTTCCACACTTGAATTAAACTGTCTTTAGTTCCCAACATACAATCTGTTTGTAAATCCTGTTATATACACTATATATATATATATATATATATATATATATATATATACTCTCATTTATGTGCTAATCATCTGCATTCATTGCTTATTGCAGTGCTCACATTATTGGACACCTACATTATAAAATTACCCCCCTACAGTCTTTATGGCATGCAACAACTAGAGTGATTTTCTTTGTAAAACGCTGTTCTAGAGCTAGTCCTCTCTGTTAATATCTACATTGGTTACCTGTGTATAATGGAATCAAATACAAAATCCTTTTGCTCTGCTACCAAATCATCAAGAAGACTGCACCCACATACATATCCTAATATCGTTATATCAAAATATTTCCCAGCTCACTTTCTCAGATCTTCACAAGACAGAGCTGTCCTCTACACTAAACTAATGCTCTAATTACAGGTCTTTTCCCAATCTGCACCCACCCTCTGGAATAACCTTCCTAGTCCATTAAGACTATCCTCTACTCTCCAAACTTAAAGCACCCCCTTAAAACTCAGATCAAATCAAATTAGACAAGCTTACCAAACTCCTAAACCTACTTCTTAAAATGTATCTACTCTATTTTCAACTATATTGTTTTCTGATTTTACTTTTTGTTACATGATTAACACAAACTTGGAAAACTGAGCACTTTTACCATACAAGCTGGCCGTTGTGTGATATATAGCACTTTCCCTTATATATCGATCCTCAATGTCCTATAGAATGTAAGCTTTTTAAGTGCTTAACAAGTGCAAGTGCAAAACATTGCCTTACACATTTTGAGCAAAGCAATGATTTGTCACATTGCAGAACATGTACACATGTTCTTTGCTAAAAAAAAAAACCAAACAAACGTAAAATACCTAGGCCCTTAACAAGTCAGGAACATAAAAAAACATAAAGGTCCTGATTCACAGATAGGAATGCATTAAGAAAATTACACCCCTCCCTCTTTTTTTTTTTAGGAACTTAAGGCACTTAAGAGTGCTTTAGACCTTAACTTCCTGTGCGTATTTTCCTTAAGCTTCCCTTGCCACTCCCTCCCTGGCTTCTTTACATACCTCCTCCACCCACTCTACTTAAAAATACCCGTGGCAGCTTTTATACACCTCTTTCTTCTTAAATAACTGTGTGGTCTTTAAAGACCGCATGTAGTTAAACTATGTTCCTACTATGTTGTACTATGTACTTTGCGTAGTCACTATAACTGCGTATGCATAGTACTTTGTTTCTTAAAGCAACAGCTTCTTAGGTGTGAATGTAGTCCAAAAATCTGCACTGCATCTGTGAGGGGGCACAAGTTTCCTTTTTTTTGCATTTTATAGAAGATGTAACGCTTTTGTATACAGCACATAGTACCAGATTTACATAAACAGAATATTAACAGAGAATGAGCGCTGAATTCCCAGAATTCCATCCTGGAACCAATTCTGACAGCGAGGTTAAATGGGACGGAAAAGGACTCTGCTATGTATTACAGGGGAAGTATGTAGATGGTACAGTGAGGCCAAAATGACCTACAGCGCATGTGTAGTAGGTCATTTACACTATCTTTGTACCAGATCGGTATGTAGATAGCGTAGGTGCGGTCTTTAAAGACTGCCGACGGGATTTACATCCATAGAGGCGGTGTTATGCTGCCTCTGGGGGTTTTTCGGAAGAAGTGGGAGGGGGGAGGGATATAGATTAGCTGGGGAGGGCGGGGGAAGGCGGGGAGGTGCAACGTCCGTACGGACATTGCACAGACAGATAAGGTAGCCCTATGGCACTCGTAAAATGGAGGGACGCGTTAAAGGCTGGAAGACTGAGTTAGGTGCGGATCTGCCCGCCCCTAATCACTCTTATCTGTGAATCTGGTCCTATAATAGGAGTAGCCTGCCCTAACCTATATGAAAAGGTGAGTGCAGCTCAATTTGCTTTTCTCACACAATTTTCACACAATTTTTTTTTACAGTTTTTTGCTATTTAAACTGAGTGCCTTGTAATCACTGAGAACTGGATCTGGAACATGTTGAATGGCAGGGGAGGCAAGTGTTGTTGGTCACAAACAGTATTAGAATATCTGTGTACAATAAACAAAGAAATGGATTTTCCTGCATACAAATAATAAATGAAGTTTTCGCCCCCCCCCCCTCAAAGTGCAACTTTCTACCTGATTTCATCTAATTTTCAAACTCTGAATCTAATTCATGGTTCTTAAATTTAAAATAGCTTGTAGAAAGCTCACACTTTCAGTGTCGATTAATGCCATGCATTTTATCTAAATTATAAGGACCTGATCCTGAATTAGGTACGACAAGTCTGGTGGTTTTCCTGCAGTGCACATGCCCACACTAGATGTTACATTACGGATCACCTAGCTAGGAAATCTGTCCAATGAAGTGTCACTCCAGATCTACATTCCTAATCCCCGCAGGGGGCTGGAATAGGCATGCATATTACAGAGAGCAGGCGGTGGTATGCGTTCAAAAGGACGCACGTTTGTGTGGAAAGCTTAAAGTAGGGTACTGGACATGTAAGTGTCCTGAACTCCATACGTGAGAGGTGAGTGACATGGAAGACTTACAGACCAGCACTCATATGGAAAACGCATAGGCTTGGATCAAGTCTAAACTTGATTTTCATTAGATTCTTCTACACACATTGATGCGGGATATGTACACAATTTTAATGAATTGAAAATGAGTGTTGTCATAGGGTTTCATGGGGTTTGCAAGCCTTTGTTTTTACTGTTAGCGTGATATACTGTTTTGGGGCTTTTATTTGTTCATCAATTTTAGGTAAGTGGTGTTTCTGTTCATTTCTGTAATCTTGATTCTTCAATCCAACGTGTTAGTTCTTGGCTTTGTATGTGTTTAATAATAGCAGAAGCATATGAGTAAAACATTTGGCTTAAAATAGCTATTACGAAAGCAATACTGCTTTCCCTGGCACATTGCAATGGATGCACACTAACATGTCTTGCCATCTGTCAGTGACCAAACTATTTTTCATTAGGTTGCACTGCACAAAGTCATCTAAGTGGTGACATTTTAGGCATATTCTTACTTCTTCACATATTTATTTATTCCACACATGGACTTATTTTTATTTAGCTTATTTTTTATTTATTTATTTACTTTTTATTTTGTTCCTGATTTAGCTTAAATAAATCATGAGTAAAGAGTCAAGAATCTTGTTACAGCATGGTATGACACCTTATGTCTGTCTGCTCCGAGCTGATTCAGAATTAGATTAGAAAGATCCTTCTGCCCCTTCACATTCTATGCAATCATTCTAAAATGTATGGAAACTTGTGCTGCTCCACTCTGCATTGCACAAGAGATTTTGTACACTACTTACATTATTTTTAATTGATCTATTCTTATTCTGTATACTTATACTGTTTCCTGTCTTTTATATTTGTTAGTGATACCTTCATTAATTGTGGACATAGATGTGACTAGAGTGCTAACAAAAAATTGGGTTGTTTGGGTAGCCCACAATGGCTTAGTGTGACCTCTATAAGTGCTGGGAAGGTAAAAGTGTCGTTGAAATAAAAACAACTGTTTTTCTTCTTTGCGTCAGAATGCAGTGACAGGACTACTGCCTGCAAGTTGTGAACACAAAGATGCCTGGGTGCGTGACAACGTGTATTCAGTTCTAGCCGTGTGGGGTCTAAGTCTTGCATACAGAAAAAATGCTGATCGGGATGAAGATAAAGCAAAGGCATATGAGTTAGAACAGGTAAAATATAGTTTACATTGTATTTTAATATAGTTTACATTGTATTTTATGCACAAATTTATGTTTGAATGGTTTCTTGTTCTCTGTCATGCTTAGATGTAACCTAACATACCGTGCATGTTCTGTATGCATGGAGGTATGTAAGTCTGCATGGAAGAGGGGCATGAACTCCATGTCACTCCTCTCTCACATCCAAACACAGATCCGTGCAGAACTGCCTACCGCCACCCCATCACCCTCATCTGCATGCCTATTCCTGCCCCCCTTGCTGGGATTAGGCATGCGGAATTTGAGGAACGCCATGGCGGGCGATCTCCTAGCATACGGAATAGAGTTCCATATGCTAGGAGAGTCTTTGCGTTACCTCTGTCTGGGGTGTGTGCAGTTCGTACCAGATACCTGACTTCTGACAGATTGTAGAAGTCGGGTGTTGGACAGACATCTGGATTAGACTGGGTGTTAATATGTGTTAATATGGGTGTTAATATTAAGTACAATTTCTGTAGAATTTTTCTTGTCTATGTTGGTTTGAACATAACTGGACTGCGCAGTTGCAAAGTCTGCCCAGTCCTAAGCCAAGTCTAAGGTTTCACATGTGTACCTCTGTTAAAGGTCAGTCTACATCTCCTCTGTCACTCAGTGACCTGTAGGTATAAGGGCATGCTGACACATCATAGTAGTACATTACAAGCCTTTGGTTCTTAGACCTAATATTTGTCCACAACCACATATATTATGAACATGTTTACATACATAGGTGCACACAGACCTATGTGTAATATGATTTAGAATTTTTTTTCTTTTTCTTTTTTTTCTTTGCAATTCACTTTTCTTTTCCTTTCACCATCTTATCTATTATTTTTATTTTTTATTAATATTTTTTATTAGAAAGTAATACGTTTCCATGATTATACGTTTCCGTGATGATGAGTCATCACGTTGTATACAGGTATTAAAATAAACAGTATACAAGTCACGTCAAGACATATTCATACAAAGAATGTCAATGTGTATTTGAACAGTTATACAATAAAAAAAATACTATTAACGAATTGAACATTGTTGTTTGTGGTTATTGTTATTTAAATTGCGATCACAATCATATAAATCAGTATTAACATATAGTTACAGTTATTGGTGTTGTATTAATCTAGATTATTTCTTATATGGAAAGAAAAGCAGTTTTTTGGACTTCAAAAGATTTTAAGAGTATTTAATCTCTGCTTTGTTAACATAGGTAACAAAACATTTATCAGTTCTGTAAGACATTATGTAATCAAGCAATTTGATGGTCTTATTAATATTATAGTACCATTTTAGTTCTAAAATATAGGTATATGTGATAGGGAGAGAAAGGAGAAGGCAGAAAAAGAAACTAAGGACAAGAAGGGAGAAGAGAAAGTGGGAAGGAGACTAGAGGGATAGAAAAGAAGGATAACTATTTAAATTTAGATTTCACATTTTTAGGTCATAATAGGTCATAACCTTTAAGTTATTCTAATTGGAGGGTCATTGGTCAATAATCTAGTTTCATACCAGATTGTATTTTGGAAGCAATATTTAATTAGTGTTTTTGTGGTATTAGAAACTGTATAGATACATTTTTCCCAAGTGGCAAGAAAGGAATGTGTCTTTTATTCTTTAGTAAGTGAAGTTTCCAACCAGTCCATATGAAAAAAGAAAAACCTATTTTCTGAAAATAGCGTTAGAGAGGGTGGGGTCGAATGGATCCAATGCTGTAACACACATTTTTTGCCTATCACAGATAAAAAAAAAAAAAAGGAACTGCAGTTGTCAAAAAAAAATTTTCTTTCATCTTTATAAAATTCCAAACCAGATGGTAACATCCTGAAAAGTGCCCATTCCGCTGTCAAAGGAAAAGGAGGTAGTAGTCAAGTTATTTGCAAAGTCTCTGATCCATTTCCAAAATTGTTTAATGAGATAACATATACAATGGTATAAAGTGTCATTAGGGGACAAGCATTTAAGGCATGTACTAGAGGCAGTAATATCCTCTATAGCAGTGGTGGCAAACATAGGGGGCACTCAGAGCCTTCTCTGTGGGCACGTGCACACGAGGACATGGCTCACTAGAGATGCGCAAAACATCATCGTCGTGTCATCGGATCTCACGGTGTTTGGCTCACAGAGAGCAATGCTGCGGCAGAGGAAGGAACGAGGGACGCAGCAAAGGTAAGTAAAGGGATTAAAGTAAAAGGGGAGGTTGGATAGAAATGATTGGAGCACTGGGGAGCTGGAGACATGATGGGAATACTAGGTGGAGCTGGAGACATGATGGGGTTACTGGGCTGAGCTGGAGATGATGGGAATACTGGGGGAGCTGGAGACATGATGGGAGCATTGTGGAGCTGAAGACATGATGGAAATACTGAGAAGGCAAGAGACATATGGTGTTAATGGGGGGCTGGAGACATTTGATGGGGAATACTGGAGGGCTGGAGACATATGATGAGGTTACTAGTGTGAGAATCAGGCGGATAGTGAGTTATATATTTATATATAAATTTGAAATAGTTCCATCAGCAGTATTACGAAATCTAATCGATTTGACCAATCGAGGAGAATGAAGAAATACATTGAAGTGTATAATGTTGGGCCTTTAACAATGCAAACACATTTACTTTTCCAGATTCTAGTTTTTTTTGTATATCAGATAAAGATAGTATATTTTCTTGGGAATTATGTGAATGTAGTTTATTGTTATGAAGAAAAGTAAGAGAGTGAATTTTGACAATTAAGTTTCTATTTTCGCCTTTTTTATGCCATGTGTACCAGGTTGACATAAGCATTGGGTACTCTTTAATTGCATGAGTTAGGTAATTTCTTTTGAAATGTAGGAAACATGTAAGATCTATGGCCCAGATCCTGGGCTACGGATGTCTGTGGAATTACGCACTCTGCGTGCGTAATTACGCAGTCAGCTATGATGTGCACATCATACTTTCAGTACTTCCATCATGTGCCACCAGCCCCCTCAGTACTCCCATTATATGCCACCAGCCTCCCCAGTACTACCATCATGTGCCACCAGCCCCCCTCAGTACTCCCATAATGTGCCACCAGGCTCCCCAGTATTCCTATCAAGTGTCACATGCACCTACCTCTTGTATTCCCATTATATGATACCAGCCCCCTGATTGCTTTTATACTTACCTGGAGCCTTCCTGCGCGGCGCTCTCCTCCTCCGGCAGGCAACTCATACAGAAAGTTCTTGTATGGGCGTCTGAGGCAGTTATACGTGCCACCAACCCCCTAGTACTCCCATCATGTTCCACCACTTACTCCCATCATATGCCAACAGTCCCCCATACTTCCAGCATGTGCCACCAACCCCCCATCATGTTTTTAAGTTCCTGTATGAGCGTCTGAGGCAGTTACACAGAGCAACTGAAATCGCTGCTCTATGTAATCTCCTGTATGAGCCTGCTGGTCTCCATAGCTGGGGGGGTGGCCGGTCTGCGCTGCATCCCCCCGCTTACAAGGGTCCCCGTTGCTTACCCCCCCTGTCACCATGCCTGATGCCACCCCTCTCATATTTTGGGGGAAGCCTGTGCAATAGGGTGAAAGTGAAAAGTGTTTTTTTGTTACTCACTGTAATCCTCTGCGATACTACTCCTTGCTAGTTGCCTATTTCCTGTTTATGCTCTCTCTTATGCTCAGCACATTTTCAGTTTTGAAGTGCCCCCCAGAACCACCAACTATACTCAATGGGGCTGATACAGAGGTACCCGCAAATCAGAACGCATCATGTATGCAGTACACATGGATAGAAATGGTGACAGAGCTGCATTGATCCAAAGGCACACGTGATGGTACATCTGGATGGCAATGCAAGCATAACATGTAACGTACCAGCACAAAACTCAATGCATTGTAGGCTATTTCTTCTATATTTCAAAACATTCTACTAAACTGTCTTGAAGGAATCTGGGTGCATTTTTGTAATTAACTATAATTAAATATCAGAATTTATATGTATCAGGAGAAATTTGGTTACAGATTCCAAAGGAAAAGGAAAAGAATGTCACTCGTTTTCTTTGGTTCCTTTTTTCTACATTGTGTGTGTTTTTTTCATTTAGTTTTTCTGTGTACATTTCTCCAGTTACTGTGTATGATTGCCCTGTGTGCCTACTCTCCTTGGGCCAGATTTACTAAGCTGCGGGTTTGGAAAGTGGAGATGTTACCCATAACAACCAATCAGATTTTAGCTGGCATTCTCTAGTATGTAAAAAGAAAGTGAGAGCTAGAATCTGATTGGTTGCTATAGACAACATCTTCACTTTTCCAAACCCGCAGCTTAGTAAATCTGGCACATTGAGTGTGTTCAAGATAGTTTAGGGAAGATTGCCTTTAGTAGCATGGGGATCTGTTACAAGTTTGCTAATAATTTAAGCTCAATAATTTTGTTCTGTTGTAAGATTTTTTTGTTACTTCGTGTCCTTCAGTTCCTATTTCTAGTGTATGTTGAATAGGGAGCTGTTCTTTAGAAAATTAGCCCACTTCTCTAAATCTTGCTTATGCTTCGAGCTCAATATTTCTTCAGGGGAAGAGTAGTTGTTGAGCCATATACTTAAGTCTTTTAGATGTTTGATCAGCAACCTTGTTTGGTGTGTCTTTTAACCCTATGGGGAATATTTTCCATTTAATGTAAGCACAACTAAACCCCTTTACTACTTTAATGCAGAGGCAAGAACATGCTGCAGGCCATCCGCATTTTAAAAATATAAATGTTCAATCCAGAATTTAGATGACCACTTCTGCATTTTAGTTCTTGTATACCTGTTTGTAATTTGTTCGGATACTGCTTCAGCCCAAAACCTTTTTTTTCTAAACCTGCATCTTTCGATTTGGCTCTTGTTCTTTAAACTATGGTACGATTGGTTCACTCACTCACTCACTCACTCACTCACTCCATTTTGCACATGAGTATTAGCAAACGTTAATTTGTGCTGAATACCATGTTTTCTCAAGAACTCAGCTTAAGTCTTGTTACCGTAATCTCCAATATCAGGTCTCCGCTTCAGACCTATATGAGTTTCTACAAAATTCTTGTACTTGATGATTTCATTCGCTACTTCATTTTTTTTTTTACTTTAAGAATTAAACATTGGGGATTCTGGTGGCATCATCGAGAGTCAAGAAGTATCTATATCGACTTATAGATTCTACTTTCATTGTTCCACACATCTGTGTGGGTGTGGGTTACCAATGTAAATGACCCTTATTAAAAATTGCTTCTGTCCTGCAGAGAACAAATGTTGAGCATGAATGTTACCCTAACCCTCCCCTTTTATTACCCTAACCTTCCTTTACCCTTACCCTCCCTTCTCTGCAGCTTGACTCCAAGTTTCCCCTACCCGCAGCCTAACCCTTAATTAACCTTTAGCAGTCATTTGTGATGTCACACACCTCTAGTTTCCTGTAGAGGGAGGAGGGGGGAGTGGATAAGTCCCCCTCATCTCTTTCTGTGGTCTGTAGGGATGTGTTTTCCATACAAGGATTTCCTGCAGAGAGGGGAGGGGGATAAATGCAGCTACAGCCTTTCCCCCCTCATCAATATCCTGTTATCAAGCTTAGCTCTAATAAAACACACAATAACTGCCTAACTGCATAACACACTCTACTATATCTACAGAAACCCTATATTACACAGGTACCCAGTATCATAAACAATTTCCCTGGATCACGAACAGGGTTAAAAAGTACAGACTGGGTATGGATTGGGATAAGGTGTAACTCTACTTCCCTTCCCTGTTTCTTTACAGTCCCCTTATTATTTTGCACTATGCACTTGCCCTTTCCAAACATGGCTTTATAACCTCATTTCTAAAAGATACTGATAGTTATTCAGTTTGTTCCTAAGTCTTGGACAAATAATACAATTTGGAATTCTGTGACAAAGGTTTCACTGTGTATTGACAGGTATACTGTTACTGATCCGACTCCTGTCGTAGTAAGGTTCTTAGAGCTTGTAGAAGCTCGGTGTGAATCTGGTCCTAGGTTCTACTACATACTGAGCTCTTCTGCACTGGCCTCTTTCTCAGAATTGCAGGACAAACCTGGTCTTCCTCAGTGGAAATGTTATCAGTACCTTCAGATCCGAAATTTTTTTTTTTTGTTACCAAACTACCTCCCCCAGATTAATGACCCAATTTGAAAGACAATGCTATATTTCCCCTAACGCCCGTTGTGCCATATCCCAGATATATCACTCAACTTTGGCCCCAGAGATGATCTTTTAGATATTCATGAAGATTAGTGGGAGGCAGATTTAGACATCCCCCTGCAAAGGGAATACTGGGAGGACATAGGTTGCAAAATTCTCCATTAGTGTGGCCATTCGTGAGACCGCTTTTAAAGTTTAAAGAGACCTCAAACTTGTGCTGGGACCGATGCTGCAAAGTGGGTACGTTCATACATATATAGTGGTTGTGCACTTTAATAGCCCCCTTTTGGACTGAGGTCAGCATACTTGTTGCAGATATCCTAGGAATCACATTTATCACCTTCTATCTTCCTCTTATGTGCTCCTGTGGAGGGAGTTGACAAACATAAAGACTTATTGCACACAAATGTTGCGCGGAAAAACGCAAGTCGCTTGTAACAGAAAAAATCCTGCCCCTATCTTATGGGTACCACAACCAGGGCGCAGAGTCTAACTAGGGCCAGGTCTTCACTACAGCCCCTAATGGTGGGAATAGTCTGGGCTGCACGGCCTAGAAGGTCGCGGCCGACAGGGGTGCAACCCTGGAGAAGAAATGGAAACGCAGCAAGGCAAGAGAAAAGGTACTAAAAGGGACTAGACCTGACATACAAAGAGGTAGACTGACGGGATAAACAGACAGAGGCACTCAGAAATCCCACCACCGACTCCTCCGAAGGGGAGAGCACACATTCACACAGGGGCAGAGAGTGGATACAGATGGAATAAACACTGAGGAGTGCAAGAGATAAACACTAGATATCCTGGCAAGGAGCAGG